>SNQJ01S0070005.1:38810-56083 GCA_010110895.2 Picea sitchensis
TTGGATGATAACTGATAGTTCTATCGAGAGAAACTTGAAAGAGAAAATAATAAACTATTATCATACTCATAGGAAAGGATGTGGTTGATCTTGAGAAGGTGCTAATCTCAGGGTTTACTTTAACATGTATACAATTCTACTTAATTTGTATTTTTAATAGTTATCATCCCATAGTGTTATTTCACACTGATTTCCCCCATCCCATAAAATAAATAAAGTATTAAGACATATGGCGAAAGGAAATTCATGAAACTGATTGATCCCATCTTTTCCAAAAGAGATGATGAAATGAAATGCATTTAAATGATTTCCCTTATCTCAAATTATTGAGATTATGTTAAATCGTGGGATGGTGAAAGGAAATTTAGGATTGGGGGATGCAAATATCTTCACCGGGGCTATGGATGCCTGGCTAGAAGTGAAGAAATGTCTGTGATGATTGTAATGAACTAAAACTACATATCTTTACCCAAACCCCGTTATTAGTCCTCTTTAGGATTTTCTATACTCTGATCCAACTAAGTTTTCTATTTATAAAAATATAAAGAACTAATTTTTCCCTTGAGTTAAGACAATCGGTAGTTTGAAATCTAATGTTTTAGCTTGATTATAATTAATTACCTTAGATAAATCCTGAGCAGATTTTGATGCAGGAAATTCTTTAATAGCTTTACTTGAAATCTAAAATTCAACATGCTTTGAAATTTGTAATTTTAATTTTTCTAATATTTATGATATGAGACAGATATTGAAAAGTGAGAAAAATATTTTTAGGTTTATTGAATATATATGATGTTATATTTAGAAATAATGACTCCATTTCCCAATAAAGAAGGAACTAGGTATGTTGTTCTTTCGTTCCTCACAAGGAGCCACAATCCCCAGACGGAGCCAAATGTTGGAACATAGAATAAATTCTAAATAAAAATTTTAAATAATTTACAATAGGAGTTTTGAATTTTACTTGCATGAGGGTCCGATTTGATTTTCTTTCAGATTAAAATATTTTTTGGAGGCCTTAATGTCCTCCTCTTAATGTTTCTTGAAAATAAAGGGTCTTCATATAAAATTTTCAGAATATTCCATAGGTTTTCTTTTAGTTTCCTATTTTGAGTGATTTTTTGTTTTCATAATTTTCGATTTTTAATACTCCCATTATCTTTGTCTCCTCGATATATTTCCGACGATATAAAATTTACCTCATTTCAAATCCTGGTTCAAAAGTTATGGCCTTTTGAAGTTTTGTGTTTTTCCACTGTTTTGATGACATGGCAGCACTGGCTTAGCATAGTCCACATGTTGCATCTATTTTCATCTCCACATGTCACCTATACAAAGGTGCCACATCATTTTCTTGGGTTTTGATCATTTTTGTTGTATATATTATTTTATTTTCTAATTTTTATTATATTTTTATTATTTATTTTATTGTTATTTTATTATTTTTTATTTAATTATTGTATATATATTATTTAATTATTTTTATTTTGTATTATATTATATATTAATTTTTATTTTATATATATTTTATAAACTTCTCGACTTCAGGATTTCGGGGATTTGATTTTCAAATTTCATTAATATCCTGAAGTCCCGTGATATAAGTTTTGTACATATTTTAATTTTTAATACTGTATTACTAACCTAGACTCTACCCCATCCCACCTCACACATCTACCTAATAACCTAACTTGACCCCACATCACACTCCATGTACTTACACCCCACTCACCGAAGACCTACCTTCACTCATCCCTACCCCATCCCACCTTACACATCTACCTAAGACCCTAACTCGACCCCACCTCACACAACAGGTACCTACACCCCAATCACCTAAGACCTAGCCTCACTCATCCCTAACCCATCCCACCTTACACATATACCTAATACCCTAACTCGACCCCACCTCACACTCCATCTACCTACACGCCACTTGCCTAAGACCTACCTTCGCTCATCCCTACGTATCTTCTCATCTCACCTAAGACCTACCTTCACTCATCCCTACATACCTTCTCATCTAAACATTGTATTAGTTTATGTTATTATATTTTATATATTAATTTAAGTGTCCTCCACCATACCATCCTCACTCCACTCACATAAGCACTCCATACAATAATTTTTTCATAAACACTAAAGTTCATTTTTATCCCATGCATGTGGGATTTTTATTTTTGATTTTTAATATTACCCAAATGCACTTATCATGCGCCAATTCAAACTTGACAATTATAGGACCTTGACTTCGCATGGTCATAACTCGAGATATGAGGCTTGAAATCAGGCTTGTGAGGAATCATTGGAAATATGAAATAGAGGAGAACAACCTAGGATGATTTATTTTTGGAAATCAAAAAAATTCCAAAAATTCAACAGAAAATAGGCTACGAAATTAAAACAAACTCAGTTTTCTGAGTGTGATTTTTGGAAAAAATTAATAATTAAAATGTTTTCCATATTGAGATATCGTTCCAGATTGTCCATATTTCAATAATATAATAGCCAAAAAATAATTTGGGCTCATATTTTGGAATCTATCTATTGGAAGATTGGTTGTTGTCATTGATGTCAACCCTAGTCATGGATTTTGGACCGCAAGATTGATAAAGGTATTTGGACATGAAGGACAATGCAAATGCATATACAAAACCCATGAATGGATATTATACATCATGTTGTTTCTAGTAGTATGTGGCACATCACGTGGATCCTCGTGGTTGAGGAGAAATGAATTTTTGAAGATGACAAAGTGAATTGAAGAAGGAAGTACATGTAGGCCCTAAAAATAATTAAAGAAAAGAATTACAAAATAAGAAGAAGATGTAGGGTTGGCCCCTAATGTTAAAAGGAAACATAAATGGTATAAAAAGAAACATCATTATACATTCATTTTGATACAATTCGAATTTTAGAGTGAAGAAGATGAAGGTTGTGAGATTTCAAAGGGAGGATGAAGTCTTATGAAGATGTGTTCTAAGGTATGTTATTTTTCAAGGTTATCTTATCATTTTCTATAGCGTTTTTTCTAGAATGGTTCATATGGTGAAATCTATATGGTAATGAGAAGACATATCAAGGTAGTTCAAAGGTAAAATTTCAGCTCTTGATTCACTATAGTATGGAGATACACTCTGGAGAATCACGGTTTGTGATGGATCTACGAAGCTAGTTAATAAGCAGGGTGTTAAGGTAAAAAATAGTCATAACGTTTTCATAAAGAATCCAAATGAAGTTGGATCACTTCCATTGGAACAGTACAGACCTGTAGTTTCTTGTGAGTGAGTTTCAGAATTGGATGTTAAATATTGAGCATGAGGGCATGATGTACAAGTTGGGTCTTAAGATAGACCGAGTGGAATAAGTCTACCATTATTTCTATAACCTATTTTTGAGGAGTTTTAAAGGAGTGAAAATTGGAGGAGTTTCATAGAATACAGTGAGTAATATTATCTGGGATAAAGAGTACTCTAAGAATTGAAAAATTGCAGAAATTAAAGAAGTCTCGAGAGCATTATGGGATCATGATGATTGGTTGATGGTGATGATTTAATGTAAGTTTTATTATCTCACATATTATTGGGTGGAAGGAAGGGGCAAAGAATGGAGTTGAAATATCTCTTGATATTGGAGGTTATGTCTTTCCATCTTGGAGGTTTATCCCTCCCTTTTCATTTGGAAGTTAGCTACCTTTGGAAGTCATTACTTCCCTTAGACAGCTCAGCTATTGATTATTTATCTTATATTGTGCAGGTGTATTATGGTGTATTGGTGTAACTCTTATACTATTTTTTCATTGCTCATTGGATATAGTTGAATGATTTAAATATAAGTTTAAAAAGGTTTTAAATTTTGCTTGATATTGATTCACCCCTCTGATTATCCTTGATTGAGTATCAGAGTGGAGGTTACCTTAGAATGCAGAGTTTAATATACTAGAAGAGGAATATCCCTATCTGATGGAAGACAACACATTCATTAAGTTCACATTTGATGGAAACAATTTTGAATAATGGAAAAATAGAATGGAAACTTACTTGAAAGCTCTTGGGGTGATGTTTGGTTCTCGGTTTTACAGGATATAATGCTTTGGAAAGAAACCAAAAGGCTGTAGCTGAAGGAAGCAAAAAGGAACAACAAAGCTGGCAATAGACCATCCTAGATGGATTGAAAGATTAGTGAAATCAAGGTGGGATCATGTGTATGAAACAAAATAGCTCTAAGACAAGCTACAAGACCTTTATGCAAAGGGAAGAGGAAAGAGAAGAAGGAAAGAAGTTGAATGAGATTTACATCTCAGTTCAAAGAAGGAAATAGAAGTCAGTTATTTTGCTTTAATTGTGAAGGAGTAGGACATGTTGAATTTGAATGTCCTCATCCAAAGTTGAAAGTTACAATTAAGAATGCGTGAGAAAAACACCTTGTTGGGCAATCCGCTCACGAGGACCTTTACTTTCCACATGGAGGCCAAAGAGCTATATTGCCCTCGAGGATCGATATAGGGACCTTTCTTCACCACTTGGGAATTACTCTGTTGATCTCAGCCGGTTGTCTCAAGAAGTAGACCCATTGATATGTGAACCCGGTGTACACATTCGTGCTACTCAAAACTCTGAACCCAGACTTGATGGGTCAAAGGTCAACGCTCATGTTCTTTTCGGGGATTTTCCCTATCGAGAAATCGACACCCATAATCTGGTGGTTCACTTACGCCACAAAACTCCAAACTCCAAACTCCAGACTCGCCACAGTATTCCACTATCACCATTAGTCCCACTACCACGTCACGCCGGATTTCGTGGATGCCAAATCCCGATGCAGTACTTTGGCGTTGAGAACCACGAATCCACGAACCCCAATTCCTAGGATCCTTGGCCGTGTCCACCAAATCAACAGTCCGATTACCGTTAGGAAATCCCACAGCAGATCATGTTTTTCCAATGAAATGAACTCTCTCATCAAACACGGTACGAACCGTGGGTTTTGATCCTCTCCCTCTCCTGCGCCTAGGATTAAACCTGTAGCAGTTTCTCAAGATCCAAGAAGTCGGTGAGTTGTGATTCTCCTCTGTGAACCCTAGCCGTCTTTTACCTTCTCAGAGATTCCTTCTGCTTCAAAGCTTCTCCCATCTCAAACCTTCTCTTGGGTCCTTCTTCTAGGAACCACACAGGAACTATCCCTCTTGATCTTATCCTCACTTCACAAATATGTATGAGGACTTATTACACGCACTCGTTGCGGCAAAGCTCTGAATATGACTAAGTATTGGAACTCTTCAATTCTGCGCACTCCCACAACAAAAATTTTCCACTCTCCCAGCTCATAATCGCAACCACGGGGAACACTCATCTGCTTTGTGCGACTCCGATTCTAACCTAGCTTACGAGGTGAATAGATGCAAAAGCTATCTCAAGCAAACCTACTTGATCCGCCTCCTTACTGGACAAATTCCACTACCACTCTTTGTAGAATTCTCTAAGCTCGACTTGGAGAAACAATGAAACTCATTCACTTTCGGTCTCTCGAATTTCAAATCAACCATGAAATCCCATACACAAAATATAAAAGCAAATGCACTTAATGAAAACAAACATCCATAGGCATAATATCACACACAAAACAACACAAACCATGAGAATTGAATCCAAGTCTTTCTTCTATTCATTCAATGCAGTACATGGGTGTTCTCACAAGTTCTGCTCTTGCTCTTCTCTTGGTGCCAGTAATGTTACAATGTACAAAGGAGGTGTCTATATTCCATTTCCCTGCGAATTCTTAAGCTATCAAATCTACAATTAAATTCTATCTACCTATTTCATCTCATCATAAATGCCTCTATTTACTTTAGACGAGAGCGTATGGCTTGAGTTCTGATACAATATACAAAGTCACTTTCCCATAAATGGTGCTTTTATACATTGGCGCATCATCTTTAATGGAAATTCAAAGAGTGGTGGCCTTGTCAGTTGTTCATGGAAATCTTCTATGCTGGCTCACTTGGGTGATGCTCCTTGATAGGTTAAGCGATCCTCACGTCATACTCGGCAGAAAGCTTTCATGGGCTCTGTCCATGGAAGCTCACCCATGATCTGTCCATGCCTGCGTATTTCTGCCGGTCCTCCCCGGTATCCTCCTTTGGGTGATTCTTCCCATTTCTGGTACTCAAAGTCACTTCCATGCAGTCTTTCTTCCACCGCGTTTGTCCGATTATGCACTCCATGTGGATTTTTTAGCTATCGATGTTTCTTCCACTGGACTTTTGGTCCTTTAGTTCCGATACGCTTCTTGACCCTATATGGGCATGAAATCTAAATATTAAAAGGTGGAGATATCCGTTACCATCCGGCAGGTTAGGCTTCGTCGCATTCGTATTAAACTTCCTGGGACTGGGCATTGAAGTTTTCTTCATCTTAGCGGAAGCTTGTTGTATGTTCCTTAGGAACTTTCAGCCTCCTTAAGTGTGCGAGGAACCATGTCCCCAACTGGTGAAGTTGTATCTCTTCAGCTGACCGGATCTAAACATACTCTTGATTTGATTTACTGCCGGTCGGTTGCTTCCGCAACCGATGTGAAGTTCCTCCATCGCTTATTGAATTCTTGACTTACTCGTATTTCTTCATTTTCGGCATCGACTCCGAGCTCGAAACTCCCCTGTTCCCATACAAAATCTGGGAATGGAGCTGGCACTACGTACTCCTTGTTCCGCGAGTCATTGTAAGCAAATTACTGTGGTAATATCTGGTCCCAAGCTGTTGTAGTTTTCTGTAACCAAGCTTCTCAATAAATCCCCGAGACCTGTTCACCCACCTCTGCAATGCGCTACCATCCGTCTGCGGGTGGTAAGCTAAAATAAATGCCAAATTAGTTCCCGACTTTTCCATAGTGTCCTCCAAAATGACCTATGAATTTTGTATCCCCTATCCGAGACTATGCTTCTCGGCAATCCATGCAATCCCACAATTTCTTTGAAAAACAAGTTAGCGATGTCGTCGCATGTTGGTCTTGACATGTGGTATGAAATGTGCCATCTTGAAAACTGTCTACCACCGCGAAGATGGGATCAACCTCTCTGCGCGTTCTTAGCAAACCGAGGAGGCGGAAATTCGTATAATCGCCTCCATGGCCTCTCGAGGGTATAGACAGCGGTGATAATACCACGTGCACCGGCCCGCCGGATATTTGACATATTCGGCACCTGTCAACCAACCTTTTTACATCAGCTCGCATGCCACGGTAGTAATCACGATTCACTTTCGACTTGGCCGAATGTTTTCATGTCAAAATGACACACTAAAGCCTCGGCTATGTTTTTCCTTCGCAAATTCTCCCTCATGGAGCAATTTGGAATGCATAGTTGATTGCCTCGACGAAATCCTTCCCGGATCATATAATCTATCCACGGAGTCGATCTAGGAATGGGATTTTGGTGCCGTACTCCTCAGAAGTCACCATCCTGCATACATGTCGCCAGTTCTCAAAACCCAGATTTTTGACTCACGAACTCCGCAGCAACAAATTTCACGCTCAAAGGCATGTTGATACTTTGTTGGGTTTCTTGGAAATGTGTTAATTACAAATGTGGGGAATTTTGCATATGCTCCTACCCATTATGCTTACGGTTCAACTTCTCTTGTTGACTCCTGGCGCAATGCATGATTATCGCTGTACAAAACAAATTCCTTAGGTATCAAGTAATGCCTCCCTTCTTCAATGCAGCAATTGGCATAAAATCTTTATCATATGTGGGTATTTCAGCTTTGCATCATCCATCTTCTTGCTGAAATATGTGATTGGTCTATCCTCCTGGCTTAATACTGCTCTTATGGCAAAGCCACTCGCATCACTCTTTACTTGAAATGTTTTCTTGAAGTTCGGCAACACCATAATCGGTTTCTCTGTAATCTTCAGCTTCAATCTGTTGAATCTTTTCATTCTCTGTTGTCCAGTAAACTTTGGCAATAACCTCTTCTTCAAATTGTCCATCATTTGCTTTCATTGAAAATCCCGCTAAAATTCAGATGAATTTCACTGTAAAACTAGCCGGATCCATGGAAACTCCTCACCTCGGCATTCCTCGGTGATGGCCAATTCACGATTAACCACCTTCGGGATCCATCTTCCAGCTCAATCGATATAACAAGAGCCCAAAATGAAATGAAGCTCATGCGCAAAATGAGCACTTCTTCAAATTTATCAGCGACTTCTCTTAGCAATGTTCTCATCCACAATGGCCGATGCTGAAATGTTCATCGCCGTCTTCTTGAGAGAATCAATATGTCATCCAGGATACACAACCACCGTTGCCAATGAATTCCCTCGGGGACTTCATTCATCATTCTCGCCAAGATGTAACCGGTAGCGTTTATCCAAATGAAATGGCATGACCGATACGTCATTACTGGAAACCCTGGTTTGTTTTGAATGTTGTCTTCCATTCATCCCACTCTCTCATCCGGATCTGATGAAATCCGCTCTTGAGATCAATCTTAGAAAAAATTTTCCCCATAGGCAATCCATCCGGATCATCCATTCGATGGTAGAATCGTGATGATTTGAACGTACTCGGGTCGTGCATCCTCCATCCTCCATCCTTCTTGGACGGAAATGCTGTTGGAACATACGCTGGACTAAGACTTTCCCTCCTGATCCCTTTATCAATGAGGATCCACCTGTACCTGCTGTTTGACCTCTTCATTCTCCTGGCGGCATCAGCACATGCGGCGCTTTATTTGGAAAGCTGGCTCCTGGTATGAGGTCAATGTGGTGACTCACACTCAACATCGGTGGAAATGAACGAGGTAAATCGTCCACCACTATACCAATGAAATTCTCAAGCATTTCCTAAATCTCCTCAGATAGATCATCTATTGAGGTAATGTTCAATATGACTCTAGGTTTCCTAACCACAAAGAATTGTGGATCTTAGTTCTTCTCCATTTCGTGAAGTTCCTTCCCGCTCATGAGAGTATTATTAACATTTTATGCAGCTTCCTTCTTTATCTTTTATGGAGCAATTTATGGATCTCCATCCTTTTCCAAAGTGTATGTGTGTTCATTCTCCATCATGAACAACATTTCGATCATCTTGCCGAGGAGTCTACCAGCAATATATGACAGCCCATCCATGGGAATGACATCACCGCAGGGGAGATCTCATCGACAACAATTCCCTATCTTGAATTAACTAAGCATTGTTTAGTAACCCTTACCCGGTGTCCTTTTTGTAATACGAGGACCTTATATAGACTTCGAGGTGCTTAGTTGTTTCCGACTCGGCTTTTCCACCATCTCGGTGAGGCTAAGTTGGCCAGGTGCTCCATTATCCTAATGATAGCCATTTTGACCCTTAGTACGTACAAGTATCCTGAAACCGATGCTGCTCCTCTGCACCGAGATTTCCACCTCTTTCTTACTTAGGTGTCAAAGGATTTTATGCATTCTAGCGATCTTCTTCTCCGTCTTAGTTCTCGACATCAAACCTGGCGGCGTAATGATGTGAGTCTCTCCAGTTTCCTTCTTTCTCTTTGGACACTCAAATGATTTGTGCCCATTATTTCCACATGCAAAACATGTGATCCTCCTCCTCTTCCTCGCCTTGACCTCTAATGCGTGGAAGAGTATGTGCATCGACATAGCTCCTCCTTTGATCGGTCACATTTATCTTCTCTCTTCAAGTTTAGTATTTTGCCTCGGTACGTAGGAGTTCCACCCTCTCAGCTACCACGAGGTTTCCACCATTCCTCCTTGGGCTTGGTATTTGTCTTGGGCAAAACTGCCTTACCTCACGGGCTGACTCTTGCCTGCTTCGCTGACCTTGCTTCATTTCGAGAGCTTCTCCTCGGCTGAGCCAATTGGTAAGCACATCTTCCGTTGATGAGTTTAGCGTAACTCATCACCGGATGTCTTATTACTGTAGACCGATGGGGTATCTCTACCTTTTCATCGTAATACGGCTCTCGATGACACCTTTCGATGTTGAGTGTAGAGCTCTTCGATGTACTCCTTCGTCATCAGCTTAAATGCCGGGTTAAAATTTAGCGACAGTGTGATCTAGTAATCCCTTAGGATGAATTTGCTTTCATCTTAGCGATCATCCCAATATCCCATCTTTTATCTTTTGTTTACCTTTGGAACATTTATGCACTGCGACTCATCCCACCATAAGAACATGTCCCTTCAACCGGGTGACAACATTCCTTACCTTCTTATCCTCTTGATATCTTCTATAGTGAAGTAGGTTCAAGAAGCCCGGATCAATCGGTAATATGCATCCGGGGCTTTCGCCCGTGGGCTGGAATCCATCTTAGTTTTAGAGATCATCAGCGATAGCTTTGATCCAACCCTTTCGGTCAATGCATCTTATTTGTGTTCTTCTTACGTGTCAAACTTCCTCTTCCACCTCAAAATCCAGCGAACTCTCTAAGCCTTGAAACTCGCGTCTACTGTATCTCCATCTCCTCGAGAGTCGCTCCCGGAGATCTCATTTAAGAGCTCCATTTTATGGATTCCTGGCGGTCTACCTCTTCGCTACGTCCACGTCTTCCACCGTCGGTGGCGCGCCTTTCTCTTCTAAGGTATGGTGTAATCCAGCTTCTCTGCTCACCGGAACAAAGAAGAAATCTTCTCCATGCGATACCACTCTAGTAGCTTGCCACTGTTGGGCAATCCGCTCCACCGGGATAGCCTTCTTTCACACGGGCCGAAGAGCTGTAATGCCCTCGGATCCATTATGGGTGCTTTCTTCCTTACGAGAATTTTCTGTTGATCTCTGGCCCGGTTGTCGAGAAATCGGGCCAGCGTGCCCTACGCCCAGACCGGTGTGCATTCGTGCCTCAAACTATGAACCACGAACCCCGATGGGTCAAAGGTCAATACTCCATTCTTGCAGTTTTTCCCTGTCGAGAAATTGACACCCGCCAATACAGCGGTTCGCCTCACCAAACTCCGAACTCCGAACTCCGATACAACGCCACCTGTACCCCACTATCACATGTAGTCCCCACACTACGTCGCCGGGATTTTTGAGATCCGCGAATCCACGATGCGAGTACTTGACGTGAGAACCAGATCCCAGACCCCGGTCTTAGGATCGCCGGCCGCGTGTACCAAATCCAGCGGTCTTGATTAGATCGGAAATCACCGATCATGTTTTCCAGCGATGAACTCTCCTCGTCAAACAGAAGGTCGGACTAATGGGTTTTGATCCTCCTCTCTCTCCACGCACCTAAGGATTAAAACCTCGCCTTGATTTCTCCCAATTCGATTGGGATTTTGCGATTCTCCTCTGCGAACCCTGACCATCGATTTCCTTCTCGGTTTCTTCCGCTTCAAAGCTTCTCCCATTTCGAACCTTCTCTTGGGTCCTTCTTCCAGGAACCGCCAAGGAACTATCCTCTTGAGCTTATCCTCACTTCACAAATCTGTATGAGGACTTGTGCACGCACTCTTTGCGGCAAAGCTCCAAATACGACTAAGTATTGGAACTCTTCAATTCTGCGCACCCCTGCAGCAGAAATTTTCTCCCTCTCTAGCTCAGAATCCACAACCCTAAAGAGACCTCGTCTAGCCTACACATGCCTTTCATGGCTCCAGTACCAACCCTGCGCTTCTGAGGTGAATAGATACAAAAGCTATCTCCAAAGAAACCCTGCAATCACGCACTCCTTGCGGAAAAATTCCACTACACTCTTTGTAGGAATTCTCAGGAAGATAATCAATTGAAACTCATTCACTCAGTCTCTCGGATTTCAAATCAACCATAAAGAATCATATACATAGTATATAAAAGAAAATGCATGACAGAAACAAACATCCATGAGGAATAATATCAACACAGAGAAACAACTGAAACTCAGCGAAATTGAATCAAGTCTTTCTTCTATTAATTCAATCTGTCCATGGGTGTTCTCCACAAGTTCCTTGCTTTCTCTCCTCTTCTGAATTCTTCTGAATAATCTGAATAATGTTACAATGTACAAGGAGGTGTCTATGTTCTGCGGCACCCCTCTCGAGTTCTTAAGCTATCAAATCTACAATTAATTCCAATCTAACAACATTAAGTCTATTAAATTCCTTCTTACCTATTTCAGACAAGAGCATAAGGATCGAGGTCTGATATAATACAACAGACGCTCCTTCATAAATGTTTCAATGAAGGATATGGCGCTTCATCTATTGGGGAAATTCAAAAATAGTCGGCTGGCCTTGTCTAGCTGTTTAATCATCTTCTATGTTGGCTCGCGCTTGTCTTGGGTGATGCTCCTTGTTGAGTTGGCGATGCTCCACCATCAAAGAAGAGAAAATCATGAAGTAGAAATGATTCAACAAGAGATGAGAATCTTAAAAATTGAAACATGTTGAGATTGAAATAGCAAACTCAAAGACACACAAATAAAACTAATAAGTGAATTGGTTGGTTGTGAAAAGAGACAGTTGCAATATTGAAGAAACAATTAGAGACTTTGAGAGCTAAGTGAAGAAACCATTTCTTGAAAACTCTACTCGAAAAAAGAAAGAAGAATAGGAGAAGTAAGGAATGTCAAATGAAGAAGAAAGAATGTGTGAAACTTGAACAAGGAGTTGTCTCATTGAGGGAGAGCCTAAGAAACCAAGTTATAAGACAACATCTCTTGGATGCATGGGTGAAACTTCATGCCGAAGATGCAAATGCAAAGAAGGTTGAAGAAGAGGCACTAGAAATTTGATGAGAGTGGACTAGGATACCAGAAAGGAGGAATGATTACAAAAGAGATGAATATCCAAGAAGACCTCTACCTTCAGGAATCAAGAGCTGAAATCACTGTGAGAGGAAACTATAGAAGGAATAGATCCTTGAACTGGATGGACTACATCACAAAGGAAGCCCACACTTACTCTAAAGGTATCAAAATTTCTTTTCTTGAGTCATTGTTATACTTGCAAAATTTTGGACACAAGGCAATTAATTGCAGGATCAATGAAAGGAACAAATGCATAGAAATATGAGACACAAATAAAGATATGGAAATAATCATGGATTTTTCAACAGAAGTTATAATTCATTTTACCACGTTGATGGACAAAATGTGTAATACTACAAATGCAATTATCTTGGTCTGAAAGCACGATATTACATATATATGAATGAAGATGCTCATATGCCAAATTACGGTATGGATAAGGAAGAGATTCCAAACAATGAAGAGATTTTCGAATAGCATTGACGACTGAAGAATGTAAAGAAGAATAAGATGGGTACATATATAGTGGATGTTCTTCACATGACCGGGGATCAAGACAAATTCATCAGCTTGAAGGAAAGGGTGGCAATGTTGCATTTGGAGATGACTCATCTGCCAAAATAGTTGGAGAAGGTGTAGTAGATCTTGGAAAAATGTAAAAGCAAAGAGATGTTCTATTGAGAAGGTGTAGTAGATCTTGGAAGAAAAAATGTAAAAGCAAAGAATGTTCTATTGGTTGAAGACTTGAATCATAATCTACTCAGTGTTAGTAAAATGTGTGATCAAGGATACACTCTTACATTTGATTCCTGAAAATGTAAAATTAGAGAAAATAACTCAAGAAGATTGGTTGCAATTGCAACAAGAAGACTGAACAACATATACATCCTAGACATGAAGAAGAGAGAGAGAAGACATAAGCCACACAAAAGGATTCTAAGGAAGAAAATGTACCAAAGACCAAAAAGAAGGATGAAGTATTATTGAGTGCCACATGTTCAGGGGGAGCAACCCCAAAGAAAAGAGTTAAATTTTTCCATTAAACTCAGGGGGAGCAGCCCTAACCTTTTCCATTGATGTCAAAGGGGGAGATAAATTGGGATCATGATGATAGGGGGAGCATGAACGTTTCCATCAATGACAAAGGGGAAGATTGTTGGAACATTGGTTGTTGTCATTGATGTCAACCCTAGTCATGGGTTTTGGACCGCAAGATTGATAAAGGTATTTGGACATGAAGGACAATGCACATGCATATACATTAAGAAGAAGCGCACTTGTATGATGTAAATGGACCTTGATCGATTTTCTCTCGTCCTTAGTAGGTAGAAGGAATTTATAGTAGTTAATGCAGGTAGATAGAATTTACTTCTAGATTAGACAGTTTCTAGAGCACAAGAGGGAAACGGGATATAGACACCCTCATTGTGTGTTGTAACCTAGAGCAGGAAGAAGAGCATAGAGAAGAGAAGCAGAGAGATATGTAAGAACACCCATGTATAGATATTTGGATTAATAGAAAGAGATTGATTCAAATTCATGGTTTCATGTTTGTTCTCTGTGTATTGATGTTGAATGATATGCTCATGAATGTTTGCTTCCTGTTATACATTTTCTTTATATGTTGTGTATATGATTTCATGTTTGAGTTTGAAGTCTGAAAGGAAATAGGAATGAGTTTCAATTGTTTCTCTATCTGAGTAAGAGTTCCTGCAAGGAGTGCAGTTGAAGTGTCTGGAAGGAGTGCGTTGATGAAGGGATCAAATAGTCTAGCTTTTGTTCTCACTTCCACAGAAGTGCAGACAGGCACAGAAGCCGTGCAAGGAGAGCGTAGGCTAAGTGAAGTATTAGGTTGCGAACCTAAGTGAAGAATTTAGAGACTGCTGCTGCAGGAGTGCGTAGGGTCGAAGGGATTCAACCATTTGAAAAGGTCGGAGAGTTACTGCAAGGAGTGCGAGAAGGGATTCTCTTAAAGGTTCAGAGGAAGAGAAATTTCAGAGGGAATTGAAATCTTCAAGGATCGTTGAAGGCAGGAGAAAAGACCAAGTACTTTGAAGTTGGTAAGAAGGCATACTAATGTTGAACCCAGGAGGCTCTCAGAGGAAGAGACGGATGGTCGGAATTCTCTGGAGAGAATTCGTGAATTTTCGTGAGTCGTTAGATCTCACAGAAGAGCAGGGGAGGTACAGCCAGTATTTCAGAAGGTGTGAGCTCAGGAGGGATAGAACCATCGATCCAAGGTAGCAGAGCTGTTGGATTCACACATGGATATTTATATCGGGGTTTCGTGGGTGGAAGTTCCGTAAACATTTCCATGGGAATCGTGATATTCTGAAACACGATATCCCTAAAGCTGAAGGAATTGTGTGGGGACACAAGGGTCAGCGAGGTGGACAGGTTGCACATCGTGTCAGAGTTTCTTGGAGAGTGAAGTTCTGAAAACTTTGCATTAGGATTCACGATATTGTGAAGTCCGAAATGTCGATGAAGTGAAGTGGCGGTTAAAGGTCAAAGCTCGTATGTGAATCGAAGTTTCAGCAAATCGGGATTTGGGAGTCAGGAAAGCAAGTTACTCGACCTTGCAATCACCGAAATCGTGATAGGGGAAATCCCGAATGGGAAGAGGAGAGGTCAGCGTTGATTATTTTCTGGTTTTGGGTTTCGGAGATTCAAGATACCAATGCCCGACCACTGGATTCACGAAGTCGCGAAGTCCAATCTCCCGAGTGTAAAGAGGGGATCCCGTGAGAGTTTGTTTTGGGTGAAAATTTCCCGATAGGGAAATAGAAGAGTTGTTTAGAGTTCTTCGGGCCAGCAGTGAAGGAAAGATCCTGTGCTGACGTGGACCTTCCGACCTGCGAGTTGTGGAGGGAGCGTGCGTCAACGTCAAGTGGTATCAGAGCATAGAAAGGTTCTTTGCTTTCTGTAGCAAAGAAGAAAGAGAATTCACCATGCCTCCAAGGAGAATGGATAGGCAAACACCCGATCCACCAGAGGAGATGGAAATGCCGAGAAGAAGAGGCAGGCAGATGACGAATCCATCTATGGAGAGAGAGATGCATGATCTACAAGCTAGACTCAAAGACATGGAGATAGCACAAAGGTGTACATTCAGTGTTGGGGATCTTAGTGATTCTGAAAGTGAGATGGAGGTTGAACATGAAGAAGAAGTTGTAGCAGAAGATGCATCAAAAGAATGTTTGATCATAGCTATTGCAAGAATGGTTGCAAGAGAGAAGATGGACATTCTAGTTTATAAGGGAATTCTGGATGCAGAGGAGATTGTAGACTGGATTAGAGCTCTAGACACATATTTTGACTATGAGGATGTCGAAGAGGACAAGAAAGTCAATCATGTTGTCACTAGATTGAAGGGACATGTAGCATTGTGGTGGGATGAACTACAAGCTGACAAACACTGCAAGGGAAAGCAGAATATCAAAAGCTGGGATAGAATGATCGCAAAGATGATGGTGAAATTCATCCCCAGAGATTACCAGATTACTCTATTCATGAGAATGCAGAACCTGAGGTAGAAGTTGATGACAGTGAAAGAATACACTGAGGAATTCTATAGGCTGAACATCAGGGCAGGTCATCGGGAGAGCGATGATGAAAAAATTGTCAGATACATGAATGGCCTGAGATATGATATCCAAGATGAGATGAGCATGGTAACCATCCAAACGGTGGAATATTCTTATCAGATGGCTCTGCAAGTGGAAGAGAAGATGAACCGAAAACAGAGTCAGAGAGGCAGAGGCAGAAGTCAGCCTAGAGGCAAATCAATTTCCTAGGACAAATATCAGAAGCCCAAGGAAGACTGGAAGAAACCTCAGACTCGAACTGAGAGAGGTGGAAGTTCACAGTGAGGGAAATATGATGAATAGAGAGGATAGCATACTGAGCAGAGAGGAGATTATGCTGATAACAATACTTTTCCTCGTACTAGAGGTAGAGGAAGAGGAAGAGGTGGAGTAATAACATGCTTCACATGTGGAAAGAATGGGCACAAGTCTTATGAGTGTCCAGATAAAAAGAAGGATATTGGAGAAACTCACATCGCCGAGGCAGAGAGGTGGGATGTTGAGGCGGAAGACACTGAAGGCAGAAGATAGTTGATGATGCAAAAATCTCTTTTGACACCAGAGAAGGAGGTGGAGAGTTTAGTCCAAAGGACTAGACTTTGTCGAACTACTTGCAATACCAAGGATAGGGTATGCAAGGTCATTGTAGACAGTGGTAGCATGGATAATCTCATTTCTACATAGATGGTGGAGAAGCTGGAGCTACAGACGATTGATCATCCAAGCCCATATAGAATTTCGTGGCTGCAAAAAGGACATCAGGTAACTGTCACTAAACAATGTTTAGTTGAATTCAAAATAGGAGGATATAATGATAAGATATTGTGTGATGTCATTCCTATGGATTTTTGTCATCTATTGCTGGGTAGACCATGGCAATATGACAGGAATGTGATTCATGATGGGAGAATGAACACATACACCCTAGAGAAGAATGGGAGGACTCACATGTTGCTTCCAATTA
>SNQJ01S0070005.1:56133-66916 GCA_010110895.2 Picea sitchensis
GACTCACATGTTGCTTCCAATTAAAGATAACGAGGTGAAAACGGAAGTAAGCAACACTGTACTTCTCATGAGTGGGAAGGAACTTCTTACAGAGGTTAAGAAGAAGGAGGATCCACAGTTCATTGTGGTCAGGAATCCGAATATTGTTTTGACCAGCACAAGAGTGGATGATTTACCAGAGGAGATTCAGGAACTGCTAGAAGAGTTCACTGACATAGTAGTGGACGAATTACCTCGTTCGTTGCCACCGATAAGAAGTGTGAGTCATCATATTGATCTCATACCAGGAGCTAGTTTGCCAAATAAATCCGCATACAGATTGACGCCGCAAGAAAATGAAGAGGTTAAAAGACAAGTCCAGGAGTTGTTGGACAATGTTTTGGTTAGGAAAAGATTGAGTCCATGTGTTGTTCCGACGGTACTCAGTCCGAAGAAAGACGGAAGCTGGAGGATGTGTACTGACTCAAGGGTGATTAATAATATAACCATAAAGTACAAATTTCCATTGCCAAGGATGGATGATCTAATGGATTGCTTGAGTGGAGCAAAGTATTTTTCAAAGATTGATTTGAAAAGTGGTTATCATCAAATCTGCATGAGAGAAGGTGATGAATGGAAGATAGCATTCAAAACCAATGAAGGGTTGTATGAATGGCTTGTTATGTCATTTGGATTAACAAATGCACCGAGTACCTTCATGAGGATGATGAACAAAGTCCTGAGGGATTTCATCGAAAAATTTGTCATTGTGTATTTAGATGACATACTGGTTTATAGTAAAACAATGGCAGAGCATCTGAAGCATTTGGCTACAGTGATGCAAAGGTTACAGCAGGAGACGCTGTTGATAAATATGAAGAAATCCTCATTCATGAAGACAGAGCTCATTTACTTGGTATTTGTTATTTCTACAGATGAGTTGAGGATGGATCCATATAAGGTGGAGGTAATTAAGAATTGGCCATCACCGAAGAATATCTTTGAGGTGAGAAGTTTTCACGGATTGGCTAGTTTCTAAAGAAATTTCATCAGGAATTTCAGTGGAATTAGTGCAGCGATGATGGATACAGTGAAGAAAAGACACAGGTCTTTTCACTAGACAGAAGAGGATGAGAAAAGTTTTAATCTGTTGAAGAGGAAGATTATGGAACAACCAGCTTTGGTGTTGCTGGATTTCCGAAAGACATTTCAAGTGAAATGCGATGCAAGTGGATTTGTAATCGCGACAGTCTTGAGTCAAGAAGACAGGCTGATAGCATACTTCAGTGAGAAGATGAATGAAGCGAAGGTGAAGTACTCCACATATGATAAGGAGTTTTATGCTATTATCTAGGCATTGAAGAAATGGAGGCATTACTTGATCCCGAAAGAATTTGTCTTATATAGTGACAATCATGCATTGCAATTTGTGACTCAACAGGAAAAGTTGAATCAGAGACACGTCAAATGGGTGGAATATATGCAAAATTTCACTTTTGTAATTAAACATATTTCTGGTACTGCTAACAAAGTGGTTGATGCTTTGAGCAGGAAGTGTTTGCTATTGCAGGAGTTCAAAGTCAAAACGTTGGGTTTTGATGATCTCAGGGACATGTACCTAGATGATCAAGATTTTAAGGAGGCGTATGAAGTAGCTAAGAATCCAATTCTAAGAGACAGAAGCCAATGGGCAGAGTACATGATCCAGGAAGGATTACTATTTAAGGGTAATCAACTGTGTGTTCCGAAATGCTCTATGAGGGAGAATCTGTTGAAGGAGAAACACAGTGGTGGATTAGCAGTGCACTTTGGTCACGACAAGACGTTCAAAAAGTTGAATGAGTCATATATTTGGCCGGGAATGCAAGAAGATGTGAAGAGATTCGTAGACAAATGAAGAATTTGCTAGCATTCGAAGGGAAGGAAATAGAATACGGGGTTTTATCAACCATTGCCCATACCTGAAAGGTCGTGGGATGCAATCAGCATGGATTTCATATTGGGGTTTCCAAGAACACAAAGATTTTTTGATTCAATCTTTGTGGTGGTGGATAGATTTTCCAAGATGGCACACTTCATTCCATGTAAGAAGACGAGT
Source organism: Picea sitchensis (assembly GCA_010110895.2). NCBI lineage: Eukaryota > Viridiplantae > Streptophyta > Pinopsida > Pinales > Pinaceae > Picea > Picea sitchensis. The sequence goes on from SNQJ01S0070005.1 coordinate 58,211, forward strand.
GACGCAACTCACATTGTGAATCTGTTTTTCAATGAAGTCATTCGACTTCATGGTTTACCAAAGAGTATAGTCTCAGATCGAGATACAAAGTTCATAGGGCATTTTTGGAGGACCTTATGGAAGAAGCTAGGAACTAACTTGTTGTTTAGTTCATCTTATCACCCTCAGATGGATGGACAGACATAAGTAGTGAATAGATGTCTGGGAGACTTGCTGAGAAGCCTGGTGACAGAGCACCACATCCAGTGGGACCACATATTACCACAGGCAGAGTTTTCTTATAATGACTCGGTTGATAGGAGCACAGGACAAAGTCCATTTCAGGTTGTCTATGGCATGCAGCCGAGAGGAATTTCTGAATTGAGAGATTTAGAACAGACTGCAAATAGCAGCGCTAGTGTAGAAGATTTTGCAGAGGCAATGAAGGAACTTCACAGCCAGGTGAAGGAGCAATTGTAGAATTCGAGCCAGAAATATAAGCGCAGGGCAGATCAACACAGAAGACAACTTCAATTTGAGGTTGGTGACTTGATTTTGGCACATTTGAGAAAGGAAAGGTTCTCGAGAGGAACATATAATAAATTGAAGATGAAGAAAATCGGGCCATGTAGAGTCTTGAAGAAGTTTGGGGCGAATGCTTACGAGATTGAATTACTCGATGGGATTGGAATTTCTCTGATATTCAATATCTCAGATTTGTACCCATATAAAGCTGAGGAAGCAGGAATAGGAAATGAGTAGCCAGTGATTCAGTGGATGAAGCAAATGTCAGTTGTAGATAAGCCGCAGATGGAATGCATATTGGACAAACGAATTGGTAAAAAGACTAGAAGAAAAGAATACTTTGAGTATTTGGTCAAGTGGAAAGACCATCCAGTTGAAGATGCCAGCTGGGAGAATGAAATGAAGATCCAGAAGCATGGACACACAGTACGTGAGCTCATGGATAGGAGCCCATGAAAATTTTCCAGAGCGAGGGAGCATGATGCAGGAGCATCGCCAACATCAAGCGAGCCAGCGCGGAGACACCGGACAGCTGGACAAGTGCCAGCGCAAATTTTGAAATTACCTTGAAGTTGGTGCACAATATTAAATGAAGTCATTAAGAAGAAGCACACTTGTATGATGTAAATGGACCTTGAGATATTTTCTCTTGTCCTTAGTAGGTAGAAGGCATTTACAGTAGTTAATGCAGGTAGATAGAATTTAATTCTAGATTAGACAGTTTCTAGAGCGCAAGAGGGAAACGGGATATAGACACCCTCATTGTGTGTTGTAACCTAGAGCAGGAAGAAGAGCATAGAGAAGAGAAGCAGAGAGTTGTGTAAGAACACCCATGTACATATATTTGGATTAATAGAAAGAGATTGATTCAAATTCATGGTTTTGTGTTTGTTCTCTGTGTATTGATGTTGAATGATATGCTCATGAATGTTTGCTTCCTGTTATACATTTTCTTTATATGCTATGTATATGATTTCATGTTTGAGTTTGAAGTCTGAAAGGAAATAGGAATGAGTTTCAATTGTTTCTCTATCTGAGTAAGAGTTCCTACAAGGAGTGCAGTTGAAGTGTCTGCAAGGAGTGCGTTGACGAAGGGCTCAGATAGTCTAGCTTTTGTTCTCACTTCCATAGAAGTGCAGACAGGCACAGAAGCCATGCAAGGAGAGCGTAGGCCAAGTGAAGTCGCAGGTTGCGAACCTGAGTGAAGAATTTAGAGACTATTGTTGTAGGATGTGCAGGGTCGAAGGGATACAACCATTTGAAAAGGTCGGAGAGTTTCCGCAAGGAGTGTGAGAAGGGATTCTCTGAAAGGTTCAGAGGCAGAGAAAGTTTATAGGGAATTGAAATCTTCAAGGGTCGTTGAAGGAAAGAGAAAATACCAAGTACTTTGAATTTGGTAAGAAGGTGCAGCGACATTGAACCCAGGAGGCTCTCAGAGGAAGAGACGGACGGTCAGAATTCTCTGGAGAGAATTCATGAATTTCTGTGAGCCGTTAGATCTCGCAGAAGAGCAGGGGTGGTACGACCAGTATTTCAGAAGGTGTGAGCTCAGGAGGGATAGAACCATCGATCCAAGGTAGCAGAGTTGTTGGATTCATGTATGGATATTTATATCGGGGTTTCATGGGTGGAAGTTCCGTAAACATTTCCACGGGAATCGCGATATTCCGAAACGCGATATCCCGAAAGCTGAAGGAATTGTGTGGGGCCACAAGGGTCAGCGAGGTGGACAGGTGGCACATCGTGTCGGAGTTTCGTGGAGAGTGAAGTTCCAGAAACTTCGATTAGGATTCATGATATTGTGAAGTCCGAAATGCTGATGAAGTGAAGTGGCGTTGAAAGGTCAAAGCTTGTGTGTGAATTGCTGTTTCAGAAAATCAAGATTCGGGAGTCGAGAAAGAAAGTTACTCGACCTCGCGATCGTCGAAATTGCGATAGGGGAAATCTCGAATGGGAAGAGGAGAGGTTAGCGTTGACTATTTTTGGGTTTCGAGTTTCGGAGATTCGAGAGACCAATGCCCAACCACTGGATTCGCGAAGTCGCGAAGTCCGATCTCCCGAGTGTAAAGAGGGGATCCCGTGAGAGTTTTCTATGGGTGCAAATTTCCCGATAGGGAAATAGAAGAGCTGTTTAGAGTTCTTCAGGCTAGCATTGAAGGAAAGATCCTGTGCTAACATGGACCTTCCGACCTACGGGTTGTGGAGGGAGCGTGCGTCGGCGTCACAGCTTGACGTATTTTGGATCCTTTTATATTCCCAAATTGCACTCAGTTATACCAGCATCGTCAGTAGACACTTTCCCCTTTATTGCCACATCATTTCGTCAAATAATTTTTCCAAAGGAACTAGTCCTTTTGGAATATGGTTTCTAGGTAGCTGCACAATATGATGATTAGAAATTTTATTAAGGAAAACATCATCATGTGGAGCAATTTCATAATCATGATCCTGATCAATGTGTAATGCAGCAAATTCATCAACAGACTCAAGGAATGTTTTAAGTTCTAAATCATCTTCAAACACCTTACAATACTTGACATTGTCTGATATAGAAGGCATATATTTGACTTCTACCTCATACTTGAGTTTAGGAGGTGTAGGTATATTGAAGTTGTTTGCCGATACAACCCCAGAATTCTCTTCTCGTGGAATAAAAGAGATGTCAAACTCAGAGAAAAAATTCTCCACTAGGTCCCATACTTCATTCCTATAAGATCTAAGCCTAGGATGCTTAGTTTGAAAAATATTTTTGGTCTGATGGACTATCAATTCAGCATCTCCAAATATTGACAGCTTTTTAATCCCCATACCTTTTTCAACCCCCAAGCCCAAGACAAGAGCTTCATACTCTGCTACATTATTGGTAGTTTCAAATTCTAGTTTATATGACAGAGATATGGTCTCCTGAGTTGGTGAGACAAAGACCATTCCTGCACCAACACCTTCCTTAGAAGAAGCTCCATCAAAGAACATCTTCCAAATAGAATTGGTTAGAGGAGGCTCTTCACATAAGGTAGCATACTATTTTTTGATTTCAAGAGGAGTTTCGGGAGCATCAGTGAGCTGCAAAATGTTGGACCCCAAATCAATATCAAGAGAAAAAATAGGATGATTGGCGAGGTTTTCTTCATCACTAATAATGTAAGCCAGCTGGGATTTCCTGTAAAGTCTTCTATGCTCCCCCCCAAACACATGAGAGATCCATATGCAAGCCCCCACCAAGTCTTTTAATACAATACCCTGACAAGAGCATGCAAAACTTGGGAGGAACGTCAGCTACCACAACATCCATAAGTATACTTTTCATGGGAAGTTGAAATAGAGTCACAACCATATCCATAATGACCCCCATATATTTTACTTTCCTAGATTCAAAAGAATATAAGTCATGATAGGTTTTTGTGATTTCCAATCCAAGTTCATCCATGATAGATTTTGGCATGAGATTATGGGATGCCCCTGAATCCAAAAGACAATTATGCAGCACCTTGTCATGAATATTGAGATAAGTATAGAAGGGATGGGATGATTCATCTATGTCTTCTATCAAAGGGCCTAAAATCATAGCTGGTTTTTCATCTTGCAGATTTATTGAATCTGTGGCATTAGGAGAGGCATTGGGCTGTAACATTTTGGTCAGATATTTTTTAAATTCTTCATTTTTTATCAATTCCAAAAATGGTATAGGGATCTTAATTTTCTGGATCTCACTCTCAAAACTAAAGGAAGGGGAAGGATTCAAAATATCTTTGGTTTCAGGAGGAGGATTTATGATCAGAACTTGTGGGTTTTGAGAGTCTTTTTCCTTGTTGCTTACTGTCATAGCCTTGGAAGAATCTTCTTTTTGAACATGTTGATTAGGGGCATCAATTTTTCCTTCATTCTTCTTAGATCTCAGATTATATCTACTAGCATTTTCCTTTGCTTTCTCTCCCTTGCTTAACTCATTAATTTGGATATCCAGTAAAGATTGCTCATAAGAGGATTGAGTCAAGTGTGGGGATGGAGATGTATCACCTATGCAATGAATCTCAGGATCAACCTCTACGTCCTCTTCTTATTCATCAACAAATAGATTGTTTTGAAAAGGAGCTTGTATCCTTTGATCATCTCTCTCTCTTTATTTTTGGGATCTCTGGGAAGGATTTGGAGAGCATTGTTGGGCCTTCTGAAATTACCTCTGTTTTCATTGTTTTGAGCATTTATATATGGTTGTCTTCCTTTTGATTTTAACTTCTCAATCTCAGTAGAAAGGGATTTTACTAATTTGGTCAACTCATCTACTTGTGAATGAACAACAGGAGAGTCAGAAGTGGAAGTTTCAACTTTGTTTTTCCTCCTATCTCTATAAGATTTTCCTCTGAGCTTATCTAATGCTATTATGGTGGATTCTACCTCTAAGGAGGCATCTTGCATATGAACTAAGGAAGGTGACCTTCTCTCTCTCAAAAGAACACAGAACTCGGAGTCAAAATCACTGGCATAAGTGATTTTTTCCATGGTTTCAGTGGGTTTGATCTCATCAGGGATCTTCTTGTACATTTTGTTAAATCTTTTAGAAAAGTTAGAGATAGACTCTCTTTCTTTCCTTTTCAAAGATCCAAATTCAGTGATGTAGTACAAAAAATCATTTTTGTCACCCCAATGCCTCAAGAAGGCTTCATCCAATGCCTCAATACCAGTGATGGATCTAGTTGCCAGACCCCTAAACCACTTTCTGGCCTCACCAAAAAGGATTTGGACAAAGACCCTCATCCAAACATCTTCATTTTCAATATTTTGGTTATCTGCATAGCTATAAAAAGAAGAAAGATATTCCTCAGCTGTTATATCTTCTTCTCTAATAAAATTGGGCATGTATTTCAAATAATCTTCAGGGGGAAGAGCATTCATTGGTTTAGGTAAGACTAGAGGAGCATATCTTGCAGCCACTATGGCATCCATCCTATTTGCAGGGGGGTTAACAAATACCATTTGATTTTGGATTCTTGGTGAACAAGGAGGAGAAAGAGACCTGGTTGTGTCCATATTAGGAGAAGAAGGAACGGATGAAGGGGGAGTTTTAGTCTTCACAACAGTAGGTGGAGTTTTGGAAGAGGATGGTAAGTTATGAGAGGGAGATGAAATTCCTACTTCTTTGGTAGCAAAAGTTTTAACAAAGAGAGGTGTAGCAAAACCTAAAGTAGGGAAATCTTCAAAACTATCAAGACTGAAACACTTCTCAATATCAGGGGAGGAGAATATATCAATATTTTCTTCTTTCAATTATGTTTCAAAGGAAGAGTATTCAATAGGAAACTCTTCAAAATCAAGTTTTTTAGATACTTCAGCAGAAGATAAAGAAAGCTTACTTGATAAAATAGCTGGAGTATCAAGAGTGGGATTAGGCAACTAACCAGAAACACTTGTAGCAACAACAGAAAAACTTTTCAAAGAAAATTTCCCCTTCTTGATTATCTTCTCTGGGTCAGCCTCAGCTGGAACCAAAGGTAGTTGTGGATTTGATCTCATATGTCTGCTTTTAGGTGCCAGAGTTGAAACAATGGAGTCACCAGGTGCAGGATGAAATATTCAAGATACTGAGTTCTAATGCACCTTTAGGACTAGTACACTGTCTCGTTTAATCCCAGAGAAAAGTTTTCAAATCATTCTCTGGCAACGGTGCCAAAAATGTTAGCACTAGAAGTCACCTTCAGATTGCATGGAAGGCAATCCTAGTACCCATCAGGTTATATGTGAATGTAAGAGTGTTTTAAAGGGTCAAATGGAAAAGACTCGAAAGGATAATGTTCCAACTCAGAAACAGGGCTAGCAATGCACCAGCAATCAAGGTTTTGGCTAACTTCGATCAGTAGTTTAGGAGTAAATATGAATATAGGGAAGACTTGAGTGAGAGGAGTGTAGGGACTGCTACAAACATCATGTCTACAAAATGTCTAGGGAAGAAAGCTTCTAATCACAAGATCTTCTTGACATCAGAAACTAAGGAAGCTAAATAAAAGTCATGATAATATAATGATCAAATATCCACAATCACATCACCACAATAATTCATGTGAATCATTCAAAACATGAAATTTTAGCATCAGAAGCAAATAGAATGAAAGAGAAGCTGATTTCTATTAGTCAAAAAGTCTTAAGTCTAGTACATAGCCAGATCATAGTCACTTCATCAAAATATTATAGTCTAAGGGAGCCTTGCTCAAACATCCGACCTTACTAAAGAAATTGATCTATCTATTTATAACAAAAGCAAGGCAGCAGCTGGAGGTACGAGCTAGCTGCCATCCGTTTAAAAAACTCTAAACATTTATTTGATTTAACAACTTATCTAACCACCTATGCTACAAAACAGGAAAATGTTGGTGACTAATCCAACTGAACTTCAAAGTGATCTGATTCCCTTTGTTGTGCATCTCTTTATTTTCCATGTGTATCTAAAATCATGTGGTTGTCTTCATGATGCCAGCTGCCTTCTCCATCATCAGTCTATCCCAAAGTTGTTAGTTTGGTCCTCCTAGATCCCTGGTGTTTGTTGGCAGCTTCATTGGGTGGCACATCTGGGTAGCGCACTACTAGGAGAAATGGTAGTGCCACTGTGTTGCATATGTGTGCTAGATTTTCCCTATGTGAAATATTTGGTAGCGCCACTGTGTTTCATATCTGTACATAATCTTCTCTCTACCAAATATTAGGTAGCATGGTATTATGGAAGGCGACGACGTTCAACCACCGTCAACCACCCCAATAACTGCTTTCTCAGGATCAGGTAAGGCTCGGTCAATTCTACACTTGGACAACGTGGCAGCCCTTTTCTACCTTCTGGAACTAAGTTGGACCTTCTCGGAGGGACTCAGGAGTTGGTTGTGAATGAGGCCCTGGTGAGGTGATGGCATGAGAAAATCGGAAAAAGGTGGCCAGGTGGAGGGGACATCGAGGCTGGAACTTCAGGTGATGAGGTGAAGTGTCCTGAAGAGGTGACAAGGAGGCCTTAGTGTGATGGGCCAGTGAGTGGCGACACAACACAGGTGGAGGTGGCATGGAGAAAAGGGGGGTACAGGTGTCGGGAAAGGAGAGGGAAAAGGGAATGAGGTGGGCCAGGATGGCGCTGAGTGGGAAACAAGTGTGAGGGGGCGAGAGGAGGAACGCGAGAGGGAGATGTGACAGGGGGAAAGAGAGAGGCTGGGTGGAAGACACATGGTAGAAGGAGGTGAAGGCAGTAAACCAAGGAGGTAAGTGGTAAGAGGTTTTAGGGGGACCCATGCAAAATCGCCTCATTCTGGACCCCCCCTCTATTAAAGGTAGAAAGGAAAGGGGGGTCTGGAATGAGACCTCAGTCGTACATCTAGGCACTTTAATCCTAGCCGTTCAGACTTGCGTGATACCATTCCAGACCCCCCCCCCCTCCCATTAAAGGCAGAACGGTGGGGGGGGCGGTCTGAAATCGGACCTCATCTGTAGATCTGAGCGCCTGGCTCTCAGCCGCTCAGATCCACGCACCTTTTAAACAAATTCTCTCGATCCCAAACTTAAGAGAGGTGGGTTTTGACGCATTTCATACCATCTTCTGACCCTTCCTTCTATATGACCTTTGCGCTAGGACCATGGGCCCAACACCCCGGGGGCTTAACATTTCACATTTCATGGTTTCCTAATGCAATGGACGAGAGACCCCATGTCTTTTGAAATCCTGATAGCCGAAACTATGACAGTGCTTAATCGTGCACCACAAGTCCATTGGATGGATGGTTCAGACTACTTCGACGCTTTCACTTTGACTATCTCAAAAGACCCCATCTATGACTCAGATCTTTCACTGCATGTCTTTCCTGATGGACGGCTGAGATCTTTTCTTGATCAATGGTCCCGATCCTTTAGGGACTTCTTGCATCGGGGGTTCACGATGCATCTCTTCCCCAATTTCCCGATGACTAGAACCACGAAACGGCTCAAGCACTACCACCTGTTGTTGTGGGGAAATAATACCCTACGGACTAGCAAGCTATGGTTAGACTTCCATGCAGATCATGACCTTAAAGAAATCACCTTTAACCTATCACCCCAAAACTTAAAACCCCTTTTCACATACAAACATGGAAAGGACCTACTAACCTTTTTACTGAAGTTTGGTGTCGATCCTCCGTTGCGCTTTTTCCGCTTGCTTGCGCTACTCCTTCCAAAGACAATCCTGCAATCAAGACA
>SNQJ01S0070005.1:79504-103077 GCA_010110895.2 Picea sitchensis
CAGCATGGCTTTGGCAAGGAAGGGATATGAGTTGGCCTGATGCCAGGTAAGCATGTGTGGTGCAATTTAGGGTTATAACACCTATCCTCACTGGATCGGACGGTTCAGACTACTTTGGCGATATGGGCGCTATCTCTTGCGCTAAAACTCGTGCAGATCCGTTGATCGCAATTACCCGTTGACCGTCGATCTGCTCCATCGATGGATCCTAGTCATTGAATACTGAAGCCTCCCGCCTGCAAGCATTTTAAGCTCGAAATAGACTTCTCTAAGTTTTGTGTTGGGTGCTTCTTGCGCAAGTCGTAGACCTGGATACTCTTTTTCCCATGACAGTAATTGGTGATAACATGTTGAGCTATGGAATCGATCTTAAAATACCTTGTGAGGTAGACACCTGTTGAGATCTTCAATGCAACTTTAGCATGGAACTTGAGAGAACTTCGGCCCTGGAATCTTTATCAGTATTTGAAAGGCTTGACAGTGATGCGTTGCATAATTTTGCAAGTTCTAATACAAACAAACTAAAAGACCCAAGGAAAATTAATGTGATAACATTGTCTCCACGGGGGATGGCATGCCCCCTGCAGGCTACCAAGAATGAGTAGATTTAGTGCTTTATCCTAGGGCTATGGGGTCAGTTATTGAAACAAAAACAAAAGGAAAATGATATTTACAATGACATGAATAACCACTCAAGGCTCAAGCAAAGTAATTTCTCAGGAAATGCACATTAATAGGGCCACCAAACACCTCTTCATTCTCCATATTTTACAACTTGAAAATGTTATTAGAGAATACCTCAAAGATTTTGAAAGGATCGATTCATAAAGATTCAAATTTACCTTGCTTCCCTTTATCTTGTCTCGGTGCATCCCACTTGAGCACCATATCACCCAATTGAAAGTCATCTTTGTTCACCTTCTTGTCAAATGCCTTCTTGATCTTCAGTTGATGATCATATGCCTTCTCTACAAGCTGCTTCCGAGTCTGTTGTACTTCAACCAACTACTAAATCCTCCTGATCATATGATCTGGCTCCCCTTGATAATCCTGGAAGAATTTTTCCACAGGCAAGGCAAGTTGAGAAGGGAAAATGGCCTCAACTCCATACACCAGCTAGAAAGGAGAAAGACCCAAGGATCTTGTTATTGTCACTCTGTCATCCCACAAAGCAAATTTGGGTTTTGAATCCCATGCCTTTTTGTTGTCCTCCAACAGCTTTTTAATGATATTTAGAAGACTTTTGTTGGAGGATTATGCAAGACCATTCCCTTGTGGGTAGTAATGGGTTGAATGAATCAAAGTGATCCCATATTGTTCACAGAATTGAATCAATGGCTCAGCCTTGAAAGATGCAGCATTGTCAGTGAAAATTCTGTTCGGATAGCCAAACCTCGCCATAATGTCTTCAAGGAAACCAATGATCACTTTGTGGGAAGCATTCCTGGTAGGAATAGGCTCTATCCACTTAGTGAAGTAATCTGTAGCAGTCAAGATCCATCTATGTTGGCCACTAGAAGTGGGATGAATTTCCACGATAAAATCTAGGCCCCACTGTTGAAAAGGTCCTGAAACTGCTACGGTCTTTAATGGCAAAGACTTAAGCTGATTCTTTCCAGAGAATTTATGACATTTAACACATGTTCTGATCTTATCACAAACATATGTGAACATACTAGGCCAAAAATACCCAACCCTAAGAATCTTGTAGGCAGTAGTCCTCCAAAAATGATGCCCCCCCACACAAACTATCATGAAAATCAGACATAATCTTTTGGGCTTCTTTTGGGTCTAGGCATCTCAAAAACACTCCCAATGGATCATTCCAATACAAAATTTGATTAACCAGGCAATACTTTATTGATTTGAGTTTTAATTCTCTCACCTTGTTCTTTTCCATCCATTTGGAGGCTGTAAATTCTGCAAGAAGAATATAATGTCCTTGTACCAGCTATCGTCTTCCAATGTAGGGATGCCTTGAGAACCTTTGTCATTTAATTTAGCCTACTACTTTTCTGGAAAAGAGCCAATGAAATTTACCCCCAATGCTGAGCAATTTGATTCAGCCAACATCTTGGCTAAACCTTGGCCTTTAACCAATTCGATAGTCTTGACTTCTAAATCTAATTCAAGGATTTTAGCAATCCATTTGTTGTGTTTTCTTTCAATATCCAGTTGAATAAGAATTTATTTTACAACAACTGATGGAGCATAAGAAATAACTCTTGAATGCAGCACATAAACTCTGAAGGACTTAAGAGCTTTAACCACTGCATAGGCTTGCTTATCCATGATGTCATATTTTAATTCTGCATCTCTCAAGGCCCGGCTGAAAAAGGAAATGGGTTGCTCTAAGCCTTCAATGTTCTTCTGCAACAAAACTATTGCCACTGTATCAAAAGAGGAAAAAGAAAAAATAAGAAAGTCCTTGGAGTAGTCTGGGCTAACTAGGACTGAGGCTTTAGTCAAGGCTTTCTTTATTTGATCAAAAGAACTACGTGCTTCAACAGTCCACTTGATTTCATTGTATTTCCTTAACATGGTTGTGATATACTTAACCAACTCAGGAAAATTTGACACAAACCTTCTCAAGAAATTAACTTTTCCCAAAAAATATTGAACCTCCTTTTTAAATCTAGGAAGTTGCAAGGTTTGTATGGCTTCAACCCTGTTGGATTCAATCCTAACCCCTTCAGCTGACACAATATGTCCCAATAATTTCCCCTCCTTCATGGCAAATAGTGATTTTTTTGGATTTAAAGAGAGACCGGATTTTCTGCATTTCGAGAAAACCTTTCTTAAATGATCACAATTCTCTTTATCATATTGAGAGAACATTGTTATGTCATCCAAATAGATGACAACAAACTTTTCCTTCTCTCTGATGAATTCTATGTCCATAGCTCGCTTAAAGGTTGCCCATGCGTTCATCAAACCAAAGGGCATCTTGGCATACATGAATGTACCCCAAGCAGTGGTAAAGGTCGTCTTATCTCTATCCTCTGGCAAAACAAAAATCTGGTTGTAGCCAGAGAAACCATCAACCATAGACATACGGGCTGCACATATCACCCTCTGTAATATGTGTTCCATCTTGGGCAAAGGGAAATTATCCTTTTTATAACTTATGTTCAGATTCCGGAAATCGACATAAAGTCTGATTTCTCCATTCTTTTTCCTCACGGGGACCAAATTGGCCACCCATTCAGAATACCTCAAAGGAATAATAATTTTTTCATCTAATATATTTTTTACCTCTTTCTACATGACAGGTAGCAACATAGGATTTATTTTCCTCAACTTTTTCCTGAAGGGTTTGGTCTCTTCTTTTAATGGAATCTTGTGGTCTATAATGTTTGTGTCATAAGTTTTGAGATCTTCATAAGTCCAAGCGAATACATCAACAAATTCTTTCAACAATTTGGTATATTCATCCCTCTACTCTCCTGATAAGCTTCTTGATAGCTTGACATATTTTGGATCCTTTTATGTTCCCAAATTGCACTCAGTTATATCAGCATCATCAGTAGACACCTTCCCCTTTACTGCCACATCATTTTCGTCAAATAATTTTTCCAAAGGAACTAGTCCTTTTGGAATATGGTTTCTAGGTAGCTGCACAATATGATTATTATAAATTGTATTAAGGAAAACATCAGCATGTGGAGTAATTTCAGAATCATGATCCTGATCAATGTGTAATGCAGCAAATTCATCAACAGACTCAAGGAATGTTTTAAGTTCTAAATCATCTTCAAACACCTTCCAATACTTGACATTGTCCAGTATAGAAGGCATGTATTTGAATTCTACCTCATACTTGAGTTTAGGAGGTGTAGGTATCCTGAAGTTGCTTGTTGATACAACCACATAATTCTCTTCTCATGGAATAAAAGAGATGTCAAACTCAGAGAAAAAATTCGCCGCTAGGTCCCATACTTCATTCCTATAAGATCTAAGCCTAGGATGCCTAGTTTGAAAAAAAAAATGGTCTGATGGACTATCAATTCAGCATCTCCAAATACTGACATCTTTTTAATCCCCATATATTTTGCAAGCCCCAAGCCCAAGACAAGAGCTTCATACTCTTCTACATTATTGGTAGTTTCGAATTCTAGTTTATATGACAGAGATATGGTTTCCTGCGTTGGTGAGACACAGACCACTCCTGCACCAACACCTTCCTTAGAAGAAGCTCCATCAAAGAACATCTTCCAAAGAGAATTGGTTAGACGAGGCTATTCACATAAGGCAGTAGACTATTTTCTGATTTCAAAAGGAGTTTCTGGAGCATCAGTGAGCTGCAAAATGTTGGACCCCAAATCGGTATCAAGAGAAAAAATAGGATGATTGGCGGGGTTTGCTTCATCACTAATAATGTAAGCCAGTTGGGCTTCCCTGTAAAGTCTTCTATTCTCCCCCCCAAACACATGAATATTTGCATATGAGAGATCCATATGCAAGCCGCCCCCAAGTCTTTTAATACAATACCCTGACAAGAGCATGCAAAACTTGGGAGGAACGTCAGCTACCACAACATCCATAAGTATACTTTTCAAGGGAAGCTTAAATAGAGTCACAACCATATCCATAATGACCCCCATACATTTTACTTTCCTAGAGTCAAAATAATATAAGTCATGATAGGTTTTTGTGATTTCCAATCCAAGTTCATCCATGATAGATTTTGGCATGAGATTATGGGATGCCCCTGAATCCAAAAGACAATTATGCAACACCTTGTCATGAATATTGAGAGAAGTATAGAAGGGAGGGGTTTAGTCATCTATGTCTTCTATCAAAGGGCCTTAAATCACAGCTGGTTTTTCATCTTGCAGGTTTATTGAATCGGTGGCATTAAGAGAGGCATTGGGATGTAACATTTTGGTCAGATATTTTTTAAATTCTTCATTTTTTATCAATTCCAAAAATGGTACAGGGATCTTAATTTTCTGGATCTCACTCTCAAAACTAAAGGAAGGGGAAGGGGAAGGATTCAAAATATCTTTGGTTTCAGGAGGAGGATTTCTTATTAGAACTTGTGGGTTTTGAGAGTCTTTTTCCTTGTTTCTTACTGTCACAACCTTGGAGGAATCTTCTTTTGAACACGCTGATTAGGGGCATCAGTTTTTCCTTCATTCTTCTTAGATCTCATATTATATCTACTATCATTTTCCTTTGCTTTCTCTCCCTTGCTTAACTCATTAATTTGGATGTCCATTAAAGATTGCTCATAAGAGGATTGAGTCAAGTGTGGGGATGGAGATGTATCACCTACGCAGTGAATCTCAGGATCAACCTCTACCTCCTCTTCTTCTTCATCAGCAACTAGATTATTTTGAAAAGGAGCTTGTATCCTTTGATCATCTCTCTCTTTTTTTCTGGGATCTCTGGGAAGGATTTGGGGAGCATTGTTGGGTCTTTTGAAATTACATCTATTTTCAGTGTTTTGAGCATTTCTATATGGTTGTCTTCCTTTTGATTTTAACTTCTCAATCTCAGTAGAAAGGGATTTTACTAATTTGTTCAACTCATCTACTTGTGAATGAACAACAGGAGAGTCAGAAGTGGAAGCTTCATCTTTGTTTTTCCTCCTATCTCTATCATATTTTCCCCTGAGCTTATCTAATTCTATTATGTTGGATTCTACCTCTAAGGCGGCATATTGCATATGAACTAAGGAAAGTGACCTTCTCTCTCTCAAAAGAAGGCAAAACTTGGAGTCAAAAGAACTGGAATAAGTGATTTTTCCATGGTTTCAATAGGTTTGATCTCATCAGGGATCTTCTTGTACATTTTGTTAAATCTTTTAGAAAAGTCAGAGACAGACTCTCCTTCTTTCCTTTTCAAAGATACAAATTCAGTCATGTAGTACAAAAAATCCTTTTTGTCACCCTAATGCCTCAAGAAGGCTTCATCCAATGCCTCAATACCAGTGATGGATCCAAGGGCTAGACCCCTAAACCACTTTTTGGCCTCACCAAAAAGGATTTGGATGAAAACCCTCATCCAAACGTCTTCATTTTCAATATTTTGGTTATCTATATAGCTATAGAAAGAAGCAAGATGTTCCTCAGCTATTATATCTTCTTCTCCAGTAAACTTGGGCATGTATTTCAAATAATATCCAGGGGGAAAAGCATTCATTGGCTGAGGTGAGACTAGAGGAGCATATCTTGCAGCCACTTTGGCATCCATCCTATTTGCAGGGGGGTTAACAACTGCCATTTGATTTTCGATTCTTGGTGAACAAGGAGGAGAAGGAGACCTGGTTGTGTCCAGATTAGGAGAAGAAGGAACGGATGAAGGGGGAGTTTCAGTCTTCACAACAGTAGGTGGAGTTTTGGAAGAGGATGGTAAGGTCTGAGAGTGAGATGAAATTCCTACTTCTTTGGTAGTAAAAGTTTTAACAGAGAGAGGTGTAGCAAAACCTAAAGTAGGGAAATCTTCAAATCTATCAAGACTAAAACACTTCTCAATATCAGGGGAGGAGAATATATCAATGTTTTCTTCTTTCAATTATGTTTCAAAGGAAGAGTATTCAATAGGAAACTCTTCAAAATCAAGTTTTTTAGATACTTCAGTAGAAGATAAAGAAAGCTTACTTGATAAAATAGCTGGAGTATCAAGAGTGGGATCAGGCAACCGACCAGAAACACTTGTAGCAACAACAGAAAAACTTTTCAAAGAAGATTTTCCTTTCTTGATTATCTTCTCTGGGTTAGCCTCAGGTGGAACCAAAGGTAGCTGTGGATTTGATCTCGTATGTCTGCTTTTAGGTGATAAAGCTGAAACAATGGATTCGCCAGGTGGAGGATGCAATATTCAAGATACTGAGTTCTAATGCACCTTTAGGACTAGTATATTGTCTCGTTTAATCCCAAGGAAAAGTTTTCAAATCGTTCCCCAGCAACGGTGCCAAAAATGTTAGCAGTAGAAGTCACCTTCAGATTGCATGGAAGGCAAGCCTAGTACCCATCAGGTTATATGTGAATGTAAGAGTGTTTTAAAGGGTCAAATGGAAAAGACTCGAAATGATAATGTTCCAACTCAGAAACAAGGTTGGCAATGTACCAGCAATCAAGGTCTTGGCTAACTCCGATCATTAGTTTAGGAGTAAATATGAATATAGGGAAGACTTGAGTGAGAGGAGTGTAGGGACTGCTGCAAACATCAGGTCTACAAAAGGTCTAAGGAAGAAAGTTTCTAATCACAAGATCTTCTTGACATCAGAAACTAAGAAAGCTAAATAAACGTCATGATAATATAATGATCAAACATCCACCATAACATCACCACAATAATTCATCGGAATCATTCAAAACATGAAATTTTAGCATTAGAAGAAAATAGAATGAAAGAGAAGTTGATTTCTATTAGTCAAAAAGTCTTAAGTCCAGTACATAGCCAGATCACAGTCACTTCATCAAAATATTACAGTCTAAGGGAGCCTTTCTCAAATATCTGACCTTACTAAAGAAATTGATCTATCTATTTATAACAAAAGGGAGGCAACAGCTAGAGGTACGAGCTGGCCTCCTTCCCTTTAAAAAACTCTAAACATTTATTTGATTTAACAACTTATCTAACCACCTATGCTACAAAACAGGAAAATGTTGGTGACTAATCCAACTGAACTTCAAACTAATCTGATTCCCTTTGATGTGCATCTCTTTGTTTTCCATGTGTCTCTAAAAGCATGTGGTTGTCTTCATGATGCCATTATCCTTCTCCATCATCAATCTATCCCAAATTTGTTAGTTTGGTCCTCCTAGATCCCTGGTGTTTGTTGGCAGCTTCATTGGGTGGCACATCTGGGTAGCGCACTACTAGGAGAAAAGGTAGCGTATGTAGGTAATGCCATTTAGCTGCATATTTGTGCTAGCTTTTTCCCTTTGTCAAATATTCAGTAGCGCCACTGTGTTGCATATCTGTACAAAATCTGCTCTCTGGCAAATATTAGGTAGCGCAATATTATGGAAGGAGACGACGTTCAACCACCATCAACCACCCCAATAATTGTTTTCTCAGGTTTAGGTAAGGCCCAGTCAATTCTGCACTTAGACAACGTGGTAACCCTTTTCTTCCTTCTGGAACTAAGATGGACCTTCGTGGAGGGACTCAACAGTTGGTTGTGAATGAGGCTCTGGCGAGGTGATGGCGCAAGCAAATTGGATAAAGGTGGCCAGCTGGAGGGGACACCGAGGCTAAAACATTGGGAAATGAGGTGAAGTGTCCTGAAGAGGTGACGAGGAGGCCGTAGTGTGATGGGTCAGCGAGTGAGGACACAACACAGGTGGAGGTGGCATGGAGCAAAGGGGGGTACAGGTGTCAGGAAAGGAGAGGGAAAAGGGAATGAGGTGGACGAGGATGGCACTGAGTGGGAAACAAGTGTGAGGGGGAGAGAGGAGGAATGGGAGTGGGATATGTGAAAAGTGGAAAGAAATAGGTTGGGTGAAAGACACATGGAAGAAGGAGGTGAAGGCAGTAAACCAAGGAGGTAAGTGGTAAGAGGTTTTAGGGGGACCCATGCAAAACCGCCTCATTCCCGACCCCCCCTATTAAAAGTAGAAAGGCGAGAGGGGTCTGGAATGAGACATCAGCCATAGATATGGACGCTTTAATCCCAGTCACTCAGAATTGTGTGGTACCATTCCGGATCCCCACCCCCATTAAAGGCAGAACGGTGGGGGGGGGTCCGGAATTGGACCTCGTCCGTAGATCTGAGTGCACGGATCTCAGTCGCTCAGATCCATGTGCCTTTTAAACAAATGTGCTCGATCCGAAACTTAGGAGAGGTGGGTTTTGACCCATTTCATGCCATCTTTTGGCCCTTCCTTCTATATGACCTTGGCGCTAGCACCATGGGCCCAACACCCCAGGGGCTTAAAATTTCGCATTTTGGGGTTTCCTAATGCAATGGAGGAGAGACCCCATGTCTTTTGAAATACCAATAGTCGAAACCGTGATGGTGCTTAAACATGCACCACATGTCCCTTGGATGGATGGTTGAGACTACTTCAACACTTTCACTTTGACTATCCCAAAAGACCCCATCTGCGGCTCAGATCTTGTGCTGCATGTATTTCCTAATGGACGACTGAGATCTTTCCTTGATCAATGTTCCTGATCCTTTCAGGACTTCTTGCACTGGGAGTTCATGATGCATCTCTTCCCCAATTTCCTGATGACTAGAACCGCGAAATAGTTCAAGCACTGCCACTTGTCCTCACTAGATTGGACGGTTCAGACTACTTCAGCGATATGGGTGCTATATCTTGCACTAAAACTCCCATTTCTTCGTTGATCACAATTACCCGTCGACCGTCGATCTACTCCAGTGATGGATCATCGCCGTTGAATACTGAAGCCACCCACCTGCAAGAATTTTAAGCCCGAAAAAGAGTTCTTTGAGTTTTACGTTGGGTGCTTCTTGCACAGGCCACGGACCTGGATACTTTTTTTCCCGTGACAGTAATTGGTGATAACATGTTGGGCTATGGAGTCAATCTTAAAACACCTTGTGAGGTAGACACTTGTTGAGATCTTCAATGCAACTTTAGGATGAAACTTGAGAGAACTTTGGCCCTGGAATCTTTATCAATATTTGAAAGGCTTGACAGTGATGCGCTACATAATTTTGCAAGTTCTGATACAAACAAACTAAAATACCCAAGGCAACTTAATGTGGTAACACCATCAACAATTTTCTTCAATGTCTGCACAAGTGTTTTGTTCGTGGATTCGGCAAGACCATTTCCTTGTGGATAATAATTCAAAGACTAATCCATAATGATCCCATATTGTCCGAAAAACTCTGTGAATTTTGACCCAATGAAGATCGAACCGTTGTATGTGATAAATTTATGAGGAACACCAAACCTTGACAAAATTTTGTCTTTGAGGAATCCAATCAATTCTTCTGCATCGACCTTCTTCAGTGCCACTACTTCTGGCCATTTTTTGAAATAATCGATAGTTGTTAGAATGTACATGTTCCCTTTGCTAGATTTTGGATTAATCGGCCCAACGAGATCAAGTCCCCATTGGGAAAAAGGTTGTTCCACCACAATCGATTGCATAGGCATTGCAACTTTCTTATTTTTTCCTAAGAATTGTTGGCATGACAAACATCTCCTTATTGCGGCGTACGAGTCCCTAAAGATCGACGGCCAGTAGAATCCCTCTCTGATTATTTTGTAAGCAGTTGCAGTGGGTGCAAAATGCCCACAACATATTCCCTCATGAAATTCTTTGATCAGCTCTTGAGCTTTATTCTCATCGACGCATCTCAGCAGTATACCATCGAAATTTATTCTGAAAAGTATATTAGAAATAAATACATATTGGTTCTCTTTTATCTTGAGTGTCCTTCACTCCTTGGAACTCATTGTAACAGGTAATTGTGTAGACCTTAAATAAAATGCGATATCTCCGTACCATTCTGAGTCAGCTAATGGTTCCCTGACTGAGATTGAATTCATTCCATCAACTAAGTTCCCATTCGCCATAAGCCTGCATAATCCTTGTCCTTTTATTTCCTTCAACAGTTTTATATCGATATCATAGTCTTGAATTTTTGCTAACCAGTTGGCCCATTTTCCTTCCCTCAACTGTTGATTTAGGAGAATCTTGACAAGGGATGAGGGGACATAGGAAATAACATGAGAGTTTAGTATATAAGTCTAAAAGTGTGCCACAACTTTTACAAGGGAAAAATCATGTTTCTCGAGTTCAGAATACTTCAACTCATAGTTGTGTAAAGTTTTTCTCATAAAACTTATGGGAAGCTCTTCTCCGTTGTTGTTTTTCTGAGTGAGGACAGACGCGAAAACTGCCTCTGTAGCAAATGAATAGATAATGAAATCCTTTTGAAAATCTGGACTAATGAGGACAGGGGCAGTGGTGATGATCCCCTTGATCTTGTTGAATGCTTCATGAGTCTCTACTATCCACTCGAACCTCTTTGCTTGCATAATCAAGAACAAATATTCGAACAAAATTAATTTTCCCAAAGAATCAATGGACTCCCTTATTTGATGTCGGGGGTATGAGTTCATTAATCTCTTTAAATCTTTCTAGGTCAATGTAAACCCCTTCCTTGCATACAATGTGGCCCAACAGCTTGCCTTGAGTCACAAAAAACAAGAATTTCTTTGGGTTGAGAGAGACGTCGTATGATCTACATCTTTCAAAGAATTTTCTTAATTGATGGATGTGATCCTCTCTTTTGCTTGAATGCATTGTCAAGTCATCTTGATAGTCTTCCATGAACTTTCCTATCAGTCTAGTGAATGCATGATCCATGGCCCTTTGGAATGCAGCCCCAACATTATTCAAACTGAAGGGCATTCTAGCGTATGCATATGTCTCCCATGGTGTGATAAATATTGTTTTTGCTCTACCTTCTTCAGCTACTAAAACTTGATTATATCCAGAGAAACCGTCCAACATAGACATACATGTCAATCACATAACTTGCTACAACAGAAACTCCATGTTGGGCAGTGAAAAATTATCTTTTATGCTTTATTTGTTAAGATCTCTGAAATCGATGCACATTCGGATTTCTCCAGTCTTATTCCTTACAATCATTGGATTTGAAATCCAGTCTGAATGTCTAATAGGATATATTATCCATGCTTTATTTAACTTTTACAACTCAATGTTTACCAGAGCCTTCAGCTTGGAATTCATCATTCTTATTTTTTGTTTCACCGGTTTGGCTTCTTCCCTCAAAGAAATGACATGATGGAATATTTTTTTGTCATAAGCCTTTAATTCGTCATAAGTCCAAGAAAACACATCAATATATTCCTTGAATAAGGTGACATATTGATCAACTTCTTCGGGGGTGAAATCGACTCCCAAATTGACATATTTCGGCGAGTGGTCCATTCCAATATTGACTTTTCTTGTCTCTTGCACCTTTCAAACTAAAACTTCTTCACAAATATTATTGGCATAATCATCTTTTGTGAACAAAGATTCAGTTTGTATGCAGTATTTGGGGACGACAATCTCTTTATCATCATCTTCTTCATCATCATTTAACAAAAAAAATTCCAATTGTTCATCATTGTCAAACACTTGTAAGTACTCAATATTATCAAGCACAGATGGCCTAAAGGCCTTTTCCACCTGGAAAGATGTTTTTCTCAGGATATCGTTTGGATTTGATAATGAAGCATCCAAAGCTAGAAAATCAGACTTATGGTTCTTATCCCTTGGAATGAAAGTAATATTGAAAGAGCTGAAAGATTCCATGAATTCATTAACTCTTTTGAAATACAATTTAAGTCTTTTGTTTTTGATTTTGTATTTTCGAGTAACATAGTTGATGACCAACTCTGAATCTCAAGTCACAATGATATGATCTATTTTCATTCCTTGTGATAGGATCATCCCCTGGATTAAAGCTTCGTATTATGCCTCATTATTTGTGCATTGAAACTCTAGTCTTACAGCATGAGGATGTGTCGTCTTATCTGGGCTTACAAGAACAATCCCAAATCTATTCCCTAATTTAGAGCATGCTCCACCAAATGACATTCTCCAGTAACCTTCAAAGACACATTATGGGACCTCCAAGTATTGAACTTATTCTAGGTTTTCGTTTTGTTCCATATCCAAGATAACATAGTTTCTGATCCCAGCATCTACGTAGTCTTCCATTAATGCATTATCCTTATTATTGAAGGAGAAAGGTTTTATGGGCTCTCGGGGTACTTTAATCATTTCTCCCTCCTTTCCTGGTAGCATCATACAACTATCGTTGTTCATTATATATCCATCGATACTTGAGCTCCAATCTCTTCCCAGCACAACCCCATATGCTGGAGGTAGGTCTACCACAATAATATTAAAAATTGTGATAATATGGGGAGCGGTTGTGATCCATGTATAAAAATCCTTGATTTCTCCGTATGTCGGAACTTTTCTCGAATCGGTGGCATATATGCTCTCGCCAGTTTCATAATATTTAGTGCAGCTCATGCCCAATGCTTCCATGACTGCGAGTGGCATTATATTATTTGTCACACCAATATCAACTAAACAATTATGTAATGAAACATCATGGTTTTCAATTGAGATGTAGAAGGGTGGAATTTTACATCTCAGCTTGGAAGTCGACGAGATTTGGTTATGTTTTGGAGTGGTAATGACAACTTTCGTTCTTTCTGATGGATCATCCAACAACTTCAAGATATTTTACCTCTACTAAGGAATCTTCACCACTTCTGTAAAATTATAGGTTATCCTCAACTTACTTAAGTCCTCCATGACATTGTATGCCATTTGAGTTGAGCTTGTCACTATGGGTTTCCTTGTGGTTCCAAATGTCACCTTCTCATTCGATAGTTTTTCATTGGATTTTTCCTTTTATTTTTCCTTTTTTTTAATTTGTTGGATTCACTTTTATTCTTTGGTATATTTACAAATCCTCTTGTTTGGGTGATGGTTTCTTGCAAGTTAGGATCATTGTCTCCCTCTCCATATATGTACATGGATGCCTCACATCCATCCATCTGCACTGTCTCGGAGCATTCATCAGGTAAGTAATAGCCTTCCTGCTCGATTAATTTCTCGTCACAGACATCATCCAAAACAACCGCATTTGGAGTGGGTTGTCTGGGAACCCTTGGTCTTGGTGGGTCTTCAGTATTGTTGAATATGACTTTTTTTTAGGGTGAGGGTTCCTCCTTTATTAAGGAATTGGCTTTCATGGGTTTGGCATATAATTATCTCCCCTTCTCAGCCTAGTTATTTCATTCTGCATCTATTTGATGGTCCTATTCATCTACGAAATCTCAATTCTCTTCTTTGTTTCCTGTGGTACTGAAGGGTCAACCTTTACGTCAGGCATGGTTCCCTTAAAAAATCCTCCTCTAGCCATTTGATTCTGAGCTGCTCGAGGTTTAAACTCTTCATTTCTTCTCGAGCTGGAATCTCCTTGATTATCGATATTCAATGCTCCCATCTATCTTTGTACTCTTCCCAATATAATGTCAGGGTCGACACTCATTTCAATCATAATTTATTCCATCTCCATAGCCTTAGTCATTTCTTCCTCTAGGGTATCCATCTGGGATGTTATGATGGAATATTTCACATTTGGGTGCATTGCATTCTTATAGAAACCGAGAATGACCGGGTCATTTGGCATTTTGTCTTTTGGGATTCTACTCAAAGTCTTATTGAACCTGAGATTAAAATATTGTATCCTTTCGTTCTTCCTCAACCCAATCTAGGTGAATTCGATGAGGAGGGTATGGTAGGCAATTGGGGGGGAAAACATATTAAGGAACATAACTTTGAGGTCATTAAATGAGCAAATGGATCTACCGGACAATGTTGTATACCATTCATAAGCTATTTCTGAAGTTTGCAAAAATAACCTCACCATGACGTCATCATGTTCGACTCGGTGGAAGTCACAAATGTCAAGAAATAAATGAAAATTCCTCTTTGCATCAATTGCCCCATCTCCAAAAAATTCCTTCAAGGTTCCCTTAGGGAGAACTGGGATTTCGTGTTTTTCACCCATGATATTAAGAGGCGAATCTCTCACCCTCCTTATATTTCCAAACACTAGGATTCTTTGGTTTCTTGCAGCATCTCTTTTGCCTCTTTCCGCAATTTTTGAGGAGGTTTCAGAATCAGACCTTTCACTTCTAGGGACAGAGAGTTGTTTACTTTTACTTCGGGTGATGGGTCCCTTGTACTCATCCAGCTTCAATCTTGACCTTGTTCTTGTGCTGCTCTAGCCAATCTTTGATTTCTTCGATCTTGTCATTCTTATCTCCTTTGTTTTTGGAGAATTTCTCTTTCTTCTTCTTGGACTAATATCTACCAGGACCTTTCTAACTCCTCTCGACTATGGGCTTTTGATATTAAAAGATTATATAGTTGGTGAAAAATGCTTCATTGGTTATTCAGTCCAACTTCTAAATGGGGTTGGTTACCCTGGGGTAAAGTCATATATTTCTTTCAAAACGTTGGGCCAGGTTCTGAATTTTCAGCTCATCTCCCCAGTATGGTCACCAAAAATGTTGACGCTTGAATCCATCAGGACTGAAATGGAAACCTCATGAGGATGCAAATCCTCCTGCGTTTTTATGGAGGTGGTACTCCTATGTCCGAGATTTATAAAATGTGAGATTTTTAAAGAAGTCAGTCAAAGGAAAGTAAAATAGATATAACTGAAAAAGGAAAATATTTTGTTTTCTGTTTTAAAAGAGAGTTCCTGAGAATGGACCAGGAAACACACATGCATTCATAGATTTAAAGCAAATAAACAAAATTCCTCACATCCATCATAGTAGGGCTAATGATTTCTGATCACATAAAAACTAAAAGAAAATGATCCCCATGCATAAGAGAACTTTGACAGAGCGATACATGGGTAGCTCAAATGAAGATAATGATAGATCAACCTCAAATACTTTATATTTAGAAAAATTGGGTTACAAAGTACAATCGATATTGTTCTCAAAATAGTTCTCTTAGAATTTCTAAAAAATATATAGTTCAATACATATTCTCTGAAATTAAAAAGTGTTTGTCATAATGACTGGGATTGGGGATCCCACGGACCATAAAGAAAATATGTATAAGAATGAAGTTTGTAGAAAGAAGAAAGTGGGTTGTGGAAGACAACAAGACCTGGTAAGAAGAAAAAGGAAAATATCAGTCTTCGGTTAAACCTTTCTATTTAAAGAGGTGGAGTAATTGGATGAAGAGATTGATAAAGACAGAAAGATGTGATCAGTATGAACTTACTATGATGATATCTCCTTTCTTGTTACTTTCTCAAGGATGTCCTTTTATGGCTTTCCTTAGTGGTTACATGAACTGCCTCATCCATCCTTTGCCCTTCATTGGTAAGCTTGTCGACAACCTTTTTGAACCACTCCTCGATGTAACTCCTAATTGGTGCCATGTTGATTTCATGTCAGATTTTTATATTGAATATTTCTCCTTCCAAGACCCTTAGATCAATCAAAATGTTGCGCAATGCTTCTTCAACATCTTGGATTTTAATCGAATAATCGACTAGCCAGTTTTCCATGTCATCTTCTTTATATTCAATAATTCCATAGAATTTTTCAAATGACATCCCTTTAAATATCTCAACTTGTTCATCAAATGCTTTCTTGGTTAAAAACAATGAGTTGAGTATCAATTTCAGGTCTTGAACTTCATTGGTGCTTCCAACTAGATCTATCTTAGTTAGCTTCTTGAATAGTTCCTCTCTCCTAGTTATGGCCTAGCTACATGCTTGAACGATACCATTCAGATTTTTTACCTTTTCCTTCCAGCATGAGTTCAATTGTTTTATTTGGTTCAAAGAAGGGATATCCTCCTCTCTTCTTCTCAATTCCATCATATTAGTAACTTTTACAAAAAATGGTACAATCGCATCGAGGTAGAAACCTTGCTCGTTTTTCAAATCTTCTTTCAAATATTCATGAAAAGCATGTGCTCTTGTTCCAAAAGAGACCATACTCTTTGACATCTCCCAAGACTTTGTTATTAATTCCATTATTTTCCTTATATTCTTTTCCACATAACCTCGGGATGATGTGAGAAGGCTTTTTGATCCTTTTAACTTTGTCACAGATGTGGTAGGCATGATCATTGCTAAAGGACTAGCAAGCATTGGAAGGGGCATTAAATATCCCTCCAATTCTTTGATTCGTTCCTTTAACCTGACATTCTCTACTTCAAGGCCTTCAATAGAGTTGTCTAGGGCATCTCCAGTTGATCGGTGTATCTAATAAATTTGGGAAGGCCGCATGTTTTGTAGGTTAATCTCTGAGAGAGATTTCCTCTTCTTATTTTTTACATCCCTTTACTCAATAATCAAATTTTTGGATTTGTTGTCAAAAACAACGCTCTAAAATGAAAAAGATTCTTCTTCGTCAAAGTTCTCGGTCCCAATTATTTCCATCTGAGGGTTTTTGTGGGAAGTGTTCTCTAGATGGTCGTCATTTGGGAACACTTTCTCAATGTCAATTTCTAGTTCCATATCCTCGAGGGAGGGATCGTGGATATCATTTTCTCCCCGAGGTCCCTCCTCTTCTTGCACAATGTTTTTTCGTTTCTTCCTGACAAGAAGTTTATGAGAAATTTCAATTTTTCCAAAAGGAGGGTTCTTATCTTCTCCTCCACTTGAAGAAATGTGGGTGACTTTCTTACTTGGGTAGGCCATTGGAGCGCTACTCTGAGATTCTTTGTTCTTTGGAGTGAGAGTCGGGGATTGGGCAATTTTCTCACCCGGACCTTTTCCTCTCTTCTTTTACGACTCATTGTTGTTGATTATTGTCTCTAGGTTGTCGGTGTCATGAGCGGGAGTGCTTGAGGCATTATCTCCATATTCATTCAAAATAGTTTTAATGAAAGAATTGTTGAAACTACAACCAATAGATGTTCTACAAAAATACCACTAGGGTCGAACCCTTTTACTTTTTCAACATTATTTAAATTGAGGCTGTGGAAGTGGCATGTGAATTCATCAATCTTGTTCATATTCCTGAATATGAAATCCCCGACTTTCCAAGACAGAGGTATGAATTGATTTTTTCTCTTTTCATGGAAAAAATGCAACCAGTAGGTGTATTGCCTTGCTATCTCAACAAAAAACATTTTGTCGGATATATGGCATGGAAGGAAAGAAGGATTTTCTTTGGATCCAAAAATCCTTATAATGTTATAATTTTCTATTTGTTCTAGTGTCCCCTTCCTATCTAGGAACTTACTCTCCTAGTCAGACATCCAGGGAGTGTTTTTTCCAAACAACAATTCTTTAAAAACTAAGACAAAATCATTCAAGACTTCATAAAAATGTTGGGAGGCCTTGTGTCTCCACAATGATTGATACCAAAAATTTATTGGGTCAAACTCACAGTTTAATTTCTTCCAGACAGATAATCTTGGGAACTGAAAGCAATGCATTATCATGAAAACCAAATAAGACGACATAAAAAATTTCTTCTCCTTCTTGTATTGCACCAATTGGGAAGAGATTTCAATGGAAATCAACTTACCCCAATCGAAGATGGCCTGTTCCTTGACCATAAAATAAAAAATGTAAAGAATCATTTGGGAGATGTTGGTCATGATTTCCTAAACTGTTATCCTCGTAACAATCCATGAAATTTCCCAGAAGGGGTTTTTAAATGCGCCAACCTGCAATCTTGTAATGTCCTTGGGGATGGTCATTGGGTTCTCTAGGAATTCAGGTAAGAGGTCGAGTCCATTGTCATGATTTTGTAAGAACTCCCTGCAATCTTCACCTCTGAAGGTGAGCGTTGGCTCAGGAATCCTCAACATCTTACGAAAAACCTGAGGTGACAGAGAGACAGGGGAATGGTCCCGTAACTGGATGATCCGTTGTCTTGGAATGTATCTCTCAACACACTAGGTGACCAACTCCTGACAATAAAAAACTTCTAGGACACACCCTACACGCACAATTCTAGATGTCCATATTATTTCCTTCTAGGCAGAAGGGGATGAATAATAGGAATATACCCTGGACCATTGAAAAATTTGATCCTCATGCCCAAAAATATTCAATGTATCTCCACAGAACTATTTTCGAGTTGTTGCCATATGTCGATGAGAATGTTCCCTTGCTCCAAATTATGTTAGGAATGAATGTTGGTGGGAGATAATATAATCCTTCGTAAATATTGTTTAATGCGCTTTAATAGGAGGTCTCCTCGAGCCTTTTGCTTATTAATGACTATCCATTTGAACATGTATGGTAAGTTATTAGCATTAAAATCATAGTAAATGTGCATTGGGAAAGGTGCGAGGGTGGGGAGGATGGGTGGGGGCAATATGTGACTTGATATTTTTTGTGAACCCGAGAGCCCACGATGGTATGAGGCATGAAATTGGCTAAGTGTGGGATGATGCGGAAGTCGGATGGATTCATGTAGGCAGAATGGCACTTAGGCAGTTCGGGGAGTCCAGGGATTGAAATTTAGATTACAAAACTCTTTAGTGAAATATGTCTATCACGGAACATGGGAGCATGCAAGCTCGATCCCATCAACCCAGAAACCCGCGATCATAAAATCTGCTAAGTATGGAACAACACAGCAGTCATTTGGACTCACAAATTAAAGTTGTAGATGGAGGTGAGAAAATGTAAGTCTGCCAACCAGGGAACCCACAGTCTAAAATGCGACTAAGTGTTAGAACTAGAAAGGAATAGTAAGAGGGGAAAAAAAGAAAAGGGAAAAACGGGTAAGTGTAGAAGGGGGCAAAGAAAGGGAAAAACAAATCCGGAAAAATAGAAAAGGGGAGGGAAATTTTTTGGAAGCAGGAAATGACCTCAACACCTCCTTCAAAGAGTTCCTTTTCCAAGAACTCATTTTTCTATGGCCTCCCTTTGGGAGGGCCTTATTAAGGAACCCATGGTTCCCTAGCCTCCTTCATAGAGTGCCTTTTCCAAGAACTCATTGTTATGTGGCCTTCTTTAAGGAGTGCCTTTTTCAGGAACCCCTCATTCCTTGTCCTCCCTTAGGTAGGGCCTTGTTCGAGAACCCATGGTTCGCTGGCCTCCTTCAGGGAGTTCCTTTCTTGGGAACCCATTGTTTTGTGGCCTCCCTTAGGGAGTTCCATGTTTGGGAACCCATGGTTCCCGACCTCCTTTACAGAGTGCATTTTTTAGGAACCCATTGTTTTCTGGCCTCCCTTAGGGAGTTCCTTGTTTGGGAACCCATGGTTCCCTGGCCTCCTCCAGGGAGTGCATTTTTCAGGAACCCATTGTTTTGTGGCCTCCCTTAGGAAGTGCCTTGTTTAGAAACCCATGGTTCCCTGACTTCCTTCAGGGAGTGTCTTTTTCAGAAACCCATTTTTATGTGGCCTCCCTTATGGATTTCCTTGTTCGAGAACCCATGGTTCCTTGGCCTCCTTCTGGGAGTGCCTTTTCAAGAACCCATGGTTCCCTAGCCTCCCTCAAGGAGTGAATTTTTCCCAGAAACTCATCATTCCCTACCCTCCTTCAGGGATTACCTCTTCTAGTAGCTCATTGTTTCTTGGCCTCATTTCGAGTCACCCAAAATTTTCATAAAGGGGCCAGTTTTCCCACCAATGTTAAAATCATAGGTACACTTACTCACCATAATTTATATCAAATAATTGTCATGTGTTCTTTATCATCGGATATTTTTCACGTTAGTTTTTTTTTTGTATCTGCAAGTACTTGTTACAACACTCTACAAACCATTCAGTCTTAGCCTCCCTGCGTCCCCTTTAGGTATATGTTCAAATATGGCATGCACTCACGCCCTCTACAAACAATTGCATATCCCATTTATACGCCTTGACATTTATCCTTAGGATCCCCACACCTGGATCTACAATACCATCACCTCCATTGCATTTAGGTACTATCAACCAATAGCATTCTCACCTCCATGAGTTGTCCCACATATATTTACCCCTTGGCATATTGACACTCATGTTGTTCTATCCATTAGGCTCAATATTCATGGTAGTGTTACACCCCAGAGTAAGAACCTCATACTTCTTCCTCATCATCATTCTAACCACCCCATTATGGAATCCCACATAATGTTTTTTGTTACATTAAATGCACCTCTACATTATCATTAACCCTCCATATAATACAACATCAATTTTCCATCTACAATTTCATCCTACATCCATCTACTTGGTACAAAAACCCACCCATGGGGCCCCCACCCTTCATCAATTACATTCCCCTACTTGCGCCCCATGAGGCCAGTCCATACTTCACTTGGGCACATGTTTATGTATGTGTAATTTCAACCCAATTATTTTTATTTATTTGGTAATGTATAAAGCACATTTCAAATTCCAACAAGTAGAATAGATTTTTTCCATTGCAACCAATGGCGTCTTTTTCCTTGGAACATAGAAACCCATGTCTCCCTTGCTTGGGGAATTTCATTTTCATCACCATATCCACAAAGCTACCCCTATCATGGCCAAAATTCCAACACTCACTGACACCCTTGTCCGAAAAATCCATATTTTGACCTATTATCCACTCCTTTGCAATCTCGCCCATTCAACATAGTTAACTTAATATCTGGTCATCCCCCTGACCCCATATCATGTTTCAAGGTTTCTCTCATAATTCCATTTTTCCCAAACAAAGGAAGTTCTTACATCCCATACAATTTGTGCTTCGTCCATGTCACCAGTTCATCCATATTTTCCACCATACAGTAACTGATGCCACTTTGATCAAATCAATGTCAAGAATCCCTTTTCTTATTCTAGTCACGCCCCCTTCCCTATCGACATCAACACAAGTTTCTGGGAAGGTGGAAATATCTTGTCTCTCATTCCACTATTGATGAGTAGTCTCGGATGGAACATAAAGAGTCATCATTGCTTTCTAATTTTGTTGACCTCCATGACATTTGACATCAACACAGTTTCATGTTACAATGTGTCTTACTATGTGACTGTTGCAGTTTTCAGTAATCGCCAAAGACCTATAAATTTGCTAGGACATCA
Source organism: Picea sitchensis (assembly GCA_010110895.2). NCBI lineage: Eukaryota > Viridiplantae > Streptophyta > Pinopsida > Pinales > Pinaceae > Picea > Picea sitchensis. Next base: position 101,033 of record SNQJ01S0070005.1, read on the forward strand.
ATGCCTCCAATTTATATACATGTTACACCATTTTCCATTTCTCGATTCAGATCCATTTCATTCCACAAAACCATCATTTGTTGTTATTGACACCCCCGAGGGTGATGGAGACATCCACTTCATCAACAATTTTCAGTTACAATCATTGATCCAAATTATTTTCGGCACTAAATGAGAGTGGAGATATAATAAATAAATGCACAGAGATATATCATATATCCAATAATATAACAGAGATATATCATAGATATAACCATAAACACAGAGATACGGTAATACACAATTTCTACTAATGAGCGAAATGTACTGTAGAAATACAGAGTGGAAGACTTGCTAGAATGGTGACAACTTATCTCTGAGAAGAGATGTGATGGCTACTCACATTTGCAAGAAGATGATCAGTACAATGAGGCTCAAAATACTTTTTTAACATAAAGAAAATCCAAAACCCTAACCCTAGAAGATGAAAAGCCAACAATTTTTTGGACCCCGTTTTGGGTAGTTTGGTGTATCAACTTCCCGGGGGTGTGACTTTGGCATACAATATCCATTTGGGGTGCACGATAGATTTTTGGAAAGGTATCATCGAGGAGATTCTTTTTGGGGCTCAATTAGAGCCTTTGGCTTTTATTGAGGTGTCCAATCACAAAAAAACTTCATTGAGGCCCTCAAAATGGCCCCGTAATTTTAGGAATCGAAAAATTGCTAAAAATAGTAAATTGCAAGAAGACTATTTTGAGCTAGTTGGAATAGGTGGGTGGCCACCGATATCCACCTAGATCAATCATATTATTCTAGTTTCATGACACGAGCATGGGCATGCCTGCCTCATTTGTACAAACATTTTATTTTTTGGAACGTACTTGGTCCACATATTCATCCCCTCTCCCTCTGATGGATCGCTCTCACAATTCCTCAATAAAAAGTCCCTCATGCTTCTACACAATGACATCATCGCCAAAATAAACAATGATGTATTTTGGCTATACATATGATCTTAAACTCACACATTAGGGGGAATTTGTTATCACTGGAAACTTTATCATTACAATACAATCAATGGTTGAAGACAATACTAGCATAATACATTAACCAGCACACCTCAAGCATTTATAGAACATGTTCAAAAAGCAAAACTATGAAAATGTTCATTGAAATTCAACACAAATTTCTCAAGGCTTATTCGCGCAAATCCGCGTGAGTCAACACATCGTTGAATGTGCACATTGCATGGACCATGTGACTATCTCCACAATGACCCACACGGATGTAGAAACAACGCAATAATGCATTTGGTCGGGCCTCAACCACTTCTAGGTCAAAGTGTACCATGACAAGACCACAAGATTGGCCCAAAATATTGCCTTGGGGATATTGAAAGGATGAGAAGTACCTTCAAAGGGATCCCATTCACACTATGAGCAAGATAAAAAAAAGCTTGCATTGGTCCTATAAATACAATATCATGGTGTGCATACAAAGGAATTTGTTTTGAGTATTGTTATGTTGAGTATTTTTTTTTAGTTCAATTTTTCTTAGAGAAGCCATTTTTCTCCTATAACTCTTTGAGCATTCATAACAAGTGTCGCACTTCTCTCCTCTTGAAAAGTCCAACAATCAAGTCTTCAGCATTGTATTTCCATTTTTATCCATTGTTAGAAGTGAGAAAGCTTTGTATTTGGGGGATTCAAGAGCCCTCCCAAGGAGGAAGAGGGGACTTATAAGTTCCCATACTTCTCCTATGTGTTATCATTTTGAAGATTAGTCTCAATTGGTAGCTAGTTCTTGTATCTCTTTCATTCATCCATTTGAATTTTTACATGGTTAGTTTAGTTTTGTTTCCTTATTGCTTATTTCTTGTTTTCTCTTTAGTTGAGCCACTAATCAACTAACAAATTGTTTTGTTGTCTTATTAGCCTAACTAGATAGTTAAGGGACCTCTTTTTGCTCACCCAAGTGACAAAAAGAACCCAACACATTGGTTGAGCCTCAAATAACATTTGTCAAAGCCCTTTAGATTGCAACAATTGTTGCATCTTGAGTTT
>SNQJ01S0070006.1:18451-41991 GCA_010110895.2 Picea sitchensis
TTCCATTGATCCTTTAAATTATATTTCTCAGGTCTTTAAATGTGATCTATAAATAAATTATTACTTGGTTAACCATAATTGTTTTCCTTAATTAATTTTACTTTATGATCTTTAAACATTTATTTAATTAGGGTCGTTACAAATACAGATTAAGACAATAACTCCTTCAGATTGGGCCCTCGGTCCTTAGAATCACTTCTACTAGGAACTCAGTATACGAAAATGATGGAAACGTTCAAAATCTTTATTAATTCCACAACTGAGACAACATTTACAAAAATTGTTTGGGCAGAGTAATTCTGAATTTTGAATGCTTAGATACAATTATTCGATTATTCTTTCCAGGATTCACTACTCTTTATATGTTACAAAATATGGGTAAATAAAGCTATCCTGAGGATCGGGAGATCCTCAGGATCACTATTACTATTTTTGAAGTTTACAAAATAGAGAACTAATCTGTCTTGAAACTGCTTTACGCTCCATATCTTTAGCTTCCAATAGCTTGCACATATTCAAAATCTCTTCTGCTATCGTGAGTTTACCAAGATATACCCATTCCTGTAACAAAATCAAACAATTCCAACCATATTTTAGAATTTATGAACTTCAACTCAATGATAGTTCTAGAAGACATTTTAGTCATTTCCTATCCTATTTTATTCCTAAGTAACAAAAAATTCAGTCAAGATGATGTCATAAATCATGGAAATGAGGAGAATATATGTACCTTTTTATAACCCAACATACCCCCCAACTAACCTTCTTGCATGTCCTCATGCAGGCTAAGTTCTTACATTCAAAGCAATGATGCTATAAGGAGGAAAAGTTGGTTCACCAGGTGCCCTGAATCCATTCTTTCTTCTTTTTATTAATTTGATAATCTCTCTGGTAATCCTCTGGAGGATACCAAATAAGAGGGGGATTATATCTACACCCAATCCAGGCAAGTCCTTCCCCCTGGATCATTCTGGCATATCTTTCTATTATGAAGGTGGCTGCAAAGAAGTTCCTGAAACCGAAGGGCTCTCTACCCCTTACTTCAACTAGGGAGACATCCCATATTAACTTGGAGCCAACAAGAGCTTATTCTTTGAGTTCCCTAAAATATGTTATACCTGATCGTATAACCGGTTGATGAATAGGACCTGCTTTTCACTCCTTCCCTTTTCATGAATGTCCTATGTCGCATGATAGCTGGAAAAGACTTTGGTGGTTCCCCCCTGACCCAAATATCTAACCCATTTTCTCTCTTCATGAAATTTTTGTGGGCCTTAGCCCACTTGAATTGATTTTTAGTGAAGGATAGGAACACTTGAAATTGGATGTCCCCAATAAAGGGACTAGGATGATCTCTGCTGTTGTCTTCCAAAATGAAATTATGGAAGTACAGTTCACACAATAAATATTATACTTTCTCTTCCTACTCCCTAAAACAAGACAAAAATTCAGAGATAGTGGTGAATTTAATCGATTTACCTGATCGAATAGCTTTCACCCTCATCAACAGGTAGCGTTCTAATAAAAACATAGTATAATTGTTAGCATGAGCTCTACAATCTATTGCATCAGTGTAGATATCACAAATCACTTTGATTTGCTCCAAATATTTTTCCAGTTGACCTTGTACCTTCTTTATCTTCCCTTGAGCCTTAGTCAACTCAGCATACGTCTCATTTTCCATGGCTGACATGGTTTTGAGTTTTTTAACAACTCTTTGGTGCTCTGTCATGGTCACCATTTCATTTTTCGTCTAGGTCAAGGCCTACCAGGCTTGTACCAGTTCTGCTTCTAGTCTTTCAATGATGGCATTCTCATCTTGAAACTGAGATACATCTTCAGTATGACAGGTTGCTTCATTCATTACTGGAATTACTGTATGAGTTTCTACATCCGTGGTCTCCAGAGGAGTGGGAATTACTTCCTTAGGTTGAGAAACTCTTCCTCCTACAATTTCTGGTTGAGCCTCTATTTCATNCTATTGCATCAGTGTAGATATCACAAATCACTTTGATTTGCTCCAAATATTTTTCCAGTTGACCTTGTACCTTCTTTATTTTCCCTTGAGCCTTAGTCAACTCAGCATACGTCTCATTTTCCATGGCTGACATGGTTTTGAGTCTTTTAACAACTCTTTGGTGCTCTGTCATGGTCACCATTTCATTTTTCGTCTAGGTCAAGGCCTACCAGGCTTGTACCAGTTCTGCTTCTAGTCTTTCAATGATGGCATTCTCATCTTGAAACTGAGATACATCTTCAGTATGACAGGTTGCTTCATTCATTACTGGAATTACTGTATGAGTTTCTACATCCGTGGTCTCCAGAGGAGTGGGAATTACTTCCATAGGTTGAGAAACTCTTCCTCCTACAATTTCTGGTTGAGCCTCTATTTCATATGCTCCCAAAGGAATTTCCTCTTCATTTTGAACAACTACCCCTTCTGCTATTGTAGTCTCAGTCTGAAGTTCCATTTCTACCATTTCTTCAAGGATATGAAGCTTTGTCTATGTTCCTACATAACTCGTTTGGACTGCCCTCCTAAGAAGAGGGTTCCTTCCCTGTGCTCTATGTCTTTTGGTCTTCTTTCTTTCATGGATCATATTGGCTTGCTCTAGTTGTTTTCTTAATTCCTTGATAATTTCCTTAAGGTTTCCAAATTTTTGCTCTAACAGTTTAATATTTTTAACGCTTCTCTTCAACAACTTGTTCTCGCGTTTTAAATTTATAATTCTGCTGTGGCTTTTGCCTGATCTCTGTTTCTCCGAGCTGTCATGATTTTCCTCACCTTGATCTGTCAACAGTGGCTCTTCTTCTTTCCCTACCAGGGTATTTACCTTAGTATAAGGTTCTTCTTGTGTTGTATCATCTGGGAGTGACATCTCAGTGTCAGGTAAATCTTCATCTGGGTTAGAAGGAGAAGTTGATGCCTAGTTTTCTTCTAGCCTACTTTTTGTCTGCTAATTAAGGTCCCTAAACTCCCTAAAACATGAGCTCTCTCTACCTCATATCTTTTCAAAAACTATTCTGTGAAGTGTCCCAATGCTGGCTGGGTATGTTCCTTACTATTTCCTTGTGGTGTTTTTTCTGTCTTCTCAATTCCCTGAACATATCCCTGTAAGGGATGATCTATTATCTCTTGAATTTCTTCAGGTTGTTCTGTTATATCCTGAATTTATTAAGGATATTCTGTTGTATCTTGAATTTCTTCATGACGTCTTATCAGTCTGCTTCTTCTTTTCCCTTTAATGGGAGCTTTAGGAGCAACCATTGCTCTTTTTTTGTTCCTCGTTGATGCATTTTCTTGTGAGATCTAAGTCTCTGCAAATTGGACGGGGTCTACCTTGACTTCAGGTTGAGGAGGCAGAGCTTCTATTTGGGCAGTAGGTTCCCCTTCCTGTTCTACTTCAATTCCCTAGGTTGGGTCTTCATGCAGTAATTCAGGTTTCTCTAATTGTAAGGGCCTATTGGCCTCAATAAGATCCCCCCAGGTCATTTGAGTTTGACTTAGGGCCTTATTTACTAACATTTTTACCAATCCATGGTGGGTAATGATAGTAACATGATATTTTTCTTTCTGTGTTCTTAGAGTGACCTCATGTAACATAACATTTAGAAAAAATGGTAAATTGATTACTAACGATTGTTTGAGCGCAACTAGTAGTTTGAGGTGGAGTGGGTGGATCACATCATATCTTCTATCTCAGGTGATATACCTCTGTATGACACCTACCAGTTCTTTCCAGGGTTCGCTGAGAGTGCTAGGGTTAAGTCTCTTTCCATTTTTATCCAATTCCTCTCCAGGGTCTATGAAGGATTCTACAGCTTCTTTAAGCGATGTATATCTTCCAAACCATTGTATTCTTGTGTTAAGAAGGCCCGTAACCTCTGCTACAATTTCCTAAGTGACTGGAATTCGTATATCTCGAACCATGGAGGTTTCTCCTTGCAATTTCTGAAAGAATTCTATCGTGATGTCTGTATTTTATCCCTACAACCGATTAAAGTACTCCGTCCACCTCAGATGGTGTAGGATTTCTCTTGCATGCTCAGTTACTTGTAAGAGTGTTGGTTCCCATCGCACACTTCGACCTCCCATATTTCTGTAAGCAAGTGAGGACGAATAACGTTCCTTGATGCAACTTAACTCAACCAGATTTGAAAACAACAAACATAGAAAATATAGAACGACATTGTGCGTATATATAAAAATGTGCATTTTCATAATTACTGCATTCATTGAAATCTATCAGTAAATGTGTCGGGCATCTACCCCCCATAAATGGAAAGGTTTACCTCGACCTTCAAACGTACGAGTGTAATAATGGAGGGGAGTGACTGCGAGGTGCGATTTCTATGCCATCGCCACCGCTGGAGAAGACAATCATTAATAACTTTCAATCAATCACTTTAATGGTACTAACGATAATCATCACTTTGTGTGGGAAATTCAAATTATTGTACCCATGGTAGAAACCGTTTGAGGAAAAGGATTCCGAATGATTTTAAATTTGTTCACATGTTAAAATTTTCCACAAATCATAACGTTGTTACTCTCCCCTTTTTTTATTAGATATATCTGGAATGATAGTCTCAATGTTTAGAAAAGGAAATCTAAAAACACACTAAAACTTGGCGTATTTAAGGTATACTAAGATACCATAGGTAGAGCCACTGCTTCCAGCAGGCGTCCATAGCCTCGACAGGGTTGCCTTTTAACCCATAGATGATCATGTATCCTTAATAAATGGTTTGAATTGTCTTTTCCAAAGAAGACCATTATCCTGGTTTGGTAGTCAGATGATGATAATGCCACTCACTAGATTGTAACCTAAGTGAACAAGTCAACTCGTGATGAGATCTCTTGTCCTTTGACAAAAAAATGCCAAAGGCCACATGTCTAACTTATACCCTTATACAAGAGATCAACAATCAGAACAACAATCGTTCTTTTTAAAAGGAACAACAAAGGAGCCACAATAAGAAAAAAATCGTGAAAGGTACAACAAAGGAACAACAATCATTCTTTTTAAAAGGAATGAAAATGGTTTGCAAAGGAAACAAGGATCGTACGAAGGTAAGAACAATCGTTCTTTTCAAAGGAACGACAATCGTTTCATTTTGAGTGAACAATATTACGTACGAAGGGAACACCAATCGTTCTTTTCAAAGGAACAACAATCGTTTCATTTTGAGTGAGAAACAATGATGATCACCCATCTAATTAAGTGATTAAAACTCCCACATGAATTTTTGTTCAGTGAATCTATAATTGATTAGTCATCAACTAAATTCATTCAATTACTATCTGTAACTTTATGCAATAATCAAAGTATTATATGGTCTATAAGCATGTTCATTTTCTTGTAAAAACAAGGGTTATATTTGTAACATGGGATAAAGGTAAAGAACATAAAAGAGTGTTTACTTATATTCATTATAGTCATCTTTTCTGGTTTTTATTTTCTCAAATGACTTTCCTAAAAAAAAGAAGGGCTAAAAACTCAATCAAATCTGTAAAAAAAACTATATACAATATATAGTAAAAAAAATTCATCATTTATGGAGTTCAGGATGCTGGCTTACCTTCCCAGCCAGCCAAAATCTGAACAGTAGGGTCCTTACTTACTTCTTGATAGAAGGATTCTTTTGAAGGTGGCGATGGTAAAGTCATAGCCAATGTCCATTGACCAAAAAGGGATACCTAGACCCATCGATGGTAATTAAAGTGACAGTGCCATTATCATGAACTTCATTAATTTCATATGGTCCCACTCACCTTGTCTGTAATTTTTTAGGAAAATCCTGAAATCTGGAATCATAGAGGAGTGCCCAATCACCTTTCTGGAAGGATTTCTTCTTGATATGTAGATTTTTTTTTTTAAAACTTAAAGGATGCGTGGCAATATCGACGATAGTTCGTCGGAAGGCAAGGATTTTTTTTGAACAAGCGTGGAAATAGATATGAAAGTTCATCACACTTTTCCACGGTTTTTCATCGCACATATAACATCTGCATCGTAAGTTTTGTCTCTGCCAAACGTTTTCGTCGATATTGCCACGCTTTTTCGTCGTAACTTTCCATAGTTTTGTGTCACACGTATGGCATCTGTGTCGTAATCTGTTGGTAAGTTTTGTACCTTGGTACAGTTTGTTGTCCCTATTGTGATGAAGTTTCATCGCAATTGCTACGCTTTATAAGGGAAACTTATCTTGATGATGATGAAACGTGGAGGGCTACTTTCGTCGCTATTTCCATGAACACCTAGTTTGAGGATATAGTCACGAAAAATAGTCTTTGCTTTCGTGGAAAGTGCAATGGATATGTGTGGCAATAGAAACAAAAAACCATGGCAAATTTGGTCATATGTATTAGTGTCAAGAACACTCCTCGTGCGAGCAATTCTATATGTCCAGATTACATCTTTCTGTGTAGGAGGAGCTGAGTAATATGAATATGCTCTAGACCATTGAAAGTTCTGGCCTTCACGACCAAAAATATTCAAAGTATCACCAAAAAACTGTTGTCTAGTTGTTGCTTCCATTGATTGACAAGGTTTTTCTTTCAATTGTATAATAACTTGAAATGAATCCTTTTAGAGAGATAACAATAATATAACCTTTGAAAAATCGTGCTTTAATGCAATTTAATGAAAAATCTCCTCGAGCCCTTTGTCATTAATGACGATCTTTACAGACCATGCATGATCGGTTATTAGCATTAAAACACACTAAATTCATGTTGGGAAAATCACGAATATGGAAGCGACGAACAAGAGCAATTTGAATATGGATCCTTTTGTGAACTCGCCAACCTGGGAACCCGTGAAACCGTGTACCCACGGTGGGGAATGATAAAAAAATAAACTAAGTGTTGCAAAGTGGTCGGTCAGACTTGGATACAGGAGAAATGAAATACTTAGGGGCTCAGTACCCATGACAAGTCTGGCGGTCATAATGTAGATCATGATCCTTTGGGTGCAAAGTGGGAATCACAGAACTTGGAAGATGAAAGCTTGAACCCGTGAACTCACAGTTGCAAAAATGGTTAAGTATACTATAACAAGGTGATCGATTAGACTCATGACATGGGAACATGGATGGAGATGAAGGCCCACGAGTCCTCCAACCCACAAACCCAATGATTTTTGAAATGAAAATAAGTATGGTAACTAGAAAGGGAAAAGACAAGGGAGAAAATAAAAGGGGAATGAGGGTAGGTATAGAAGAGGGAAAATAAATGGAAAATGGAAGTTGGGAAAATAGAAAAGGAAAGGAAATTTTGGAAGCAAGAATTTATCTCAACAAATCCCTCCTTCAATATTTTATTATTGTAAAAAGACTTTTGTTGCACATAAAGATCATAATGGGTTATTGAAGAACCATTTTCAAGTAAATCCAAGCAATAAATATTTGGGGTTTGTTTTCTAGAACTCTCCCTACTCCAAGATATTTAAAGATATATCTTTTAGCCAAAGACGAGAAACACCACTCTAAAAAAGAAGGGGGACTAATGTCTTCACGAGGTTTTCATTTCTATCTCGACGTATTCAAGTGTCAACACTTGTATACCATTCAATTTGGGCTGGTCAAATAGATATCTCATTACACTATGGTCAGTCATGAGTAGAAAATTTCTTCCCAATAGATAATGTCTCTACATATTTAGAGCATGTACTATGGAAGGAAGATCTAAGTCATGAGTCACATAATGAGTCTCATGTTCATTCAATTTTCTTGACTCATAACCAATTACATGGTCCTCTTGCATCAAAACCCCTCTGAGTCCCTCGTTGCAAGCATATGTACATACTAATAAGTCTTTATTTGGATCAACAATATTCATAATAGGTGCATGGGTTAGAAGAGGTTTTAATTTTTGAAAACTAGCTTCACAATCTACTATCCAAACAAATTTCACTCCCGTTTTTTGAAGTGAAGTGATTGGGTACTTATTCTTGATAGTCATTTTACTCAGCTGTCTATAGTCAATGCACAATCTAAGTGTGCAATATTTATTATTAAAAAATAAGGCAGGTGATCACTAGGGAGACACACTAGGACATATGTATCCTTTCTCTAACATTTCTTTCAGTTGTAGTTTAAGTTCCACCAACTCAGGTTTGCTCATTCTGTAAGGTGCTCTAGAAATTCGAACTGTTCCTGGCATGAGTTCAATTGAAAAATCGTTGTCCCTCTTGGGATGTAAGCCCAATATCTTTTCAAAAAATACATATTTGTATTCCCTTATCACCAGATGATCTTCAATGCTAGGATTATTTTCTTCAATCGATTCTAATACTTGTATGGCATATAAGGGGCATCCTTTTCTTCAACACTTTTTTGCTTGTAGTTCTGAAATCTATCTCATAGATATAGGTTTCTGCACCCCCTGTAAGGTTCTTTTATTTCCTTCATCATCTTCACACTGTAAGTTATTATTATAACAATCTAGTTTGTATTTATGAGAATCTAGCCAATCCATGCCAATCAATAAATCATATGACCCCAATGGAAGTATATTTAGAACTGCTTATGTGGGCAGTCCATTCATATCAAATTGGCATGCTTTAATAATTTCAGTTACCTTCCTTTTGGTTCCTTTGGCCAGTTGTACCAACCATAACTTATTATGTTTTTCCTTCTATTAAATACATGAAAATTTGTGGAGAAATGTAACTCAAATTAGATCCAGGGTTAATTAAATTGAAACAAAGTGGTTGGCAAGTTTACTTTTTATTTCCACCACTGAAGCTTGGTGATTTTATTGTCGATTCTCAACTGTTGAAAATATTTGTGGGACACGCCTGGCCACATCATTGACTGTAGTGGCTTATTGGACATTATAGAACCTTCTATTATTATGTTGTATATAAGGGAAGTCCCTCAATATGTTCTCTTCTCCACAACCCCAACATCCCAACGACCCTTTCCTTGGGTCTTCAGTTTTTTGTTGTTGTTGGTCCATAAATCTTATTGTGACTTTGGGTGGGGAAATTATGGTGTTGTATACTTCTAGTTAGAAAATTTGACTTGGTATTCTTTCCATAACTCTTAAATATTGAGGATTTGAATCCTTTCCTCTTGAGTCTCATCTTGTCTTTTTTCTTCCACACCTTATTGTGCTCTATCTCAGGCTTGGATTGATCATAGCAATAATTTATCCTTCTTGTGGTGTCTTCAAGTGTTTTAGGTTCATCAAATTCAATTCGATTTGTAAAGACTGTGGCAATCCACTGAGAAAACGATGCATCTTCACTTTATCATCCTTGATGTAAGGTACATATATCAACAACTCAAGAAATTTTTTCTCATAATTTTACATAGTGAGTTGGCCCAAATTGAGTTCTTGAAACTCAATTATCTTTTTGTCATAGTACCTCTCAGATAGGTTCTTTTTCTTGAAGCATTCCTCAAATTGCTTCCAAGTTAGCTTTCTCCCATGGATACCTGTTACATTTTTAAGATCCTCCCACCAGATGGATGCCTTTCCATCCAAGTTAAATATGGCTACTTTGAACTTCATGTTATCAGAGTGGTCATGTACCCTGAAGTATTTCTTTACACCCAATAACCATGCCTCTGCTTCTTCCCCTTTCTTGATTTATCCATCAAAAGTAGGTGGCTTGGCATTCTCAAAATATTCGGGTATGGAACTATTTGACTGCTTCTTCCTCTTCCTCTTTCTTTGGGAATATGAACTGACCTCCTCACTAGTCAATTCCTCATATCTCTTTGCCTTCTCACTAGGGGATTTCATGGATGAATCTTTGCTAGTTACATGTCTCTTGGTACCTTGTTGTTCCTTCTTCGAGGTACTTTTTCTTGTGTTGTTGTTTGTTGGATCGTGCTTTTGAATTTCTGGTGGGCTTTGTGTCATTTTTGTTGGTTGTGGAGCTTGATTATCTTCCTAATTCAAAGGTATTTTCCTTTCAGCCATGTTTATACCGCATGAAGTATTTACACCCCAGAAGTATGTACACTCTTCCATGCGGGGGAGTGCAGAGGGGGGGTGCTGTTGTGGTGGGAAATCCCCTTACGGACTAGCATTTAGGGTTATATTATGCATGCAGATAAGATCGAAAGAATCCTACATTCTACCGTTGTCCCAGACCTAATCCCCATTTCTTTTAAGCAAATACATGGTTAAACAAACATACCTTATTCCATACGTTCGATGTCAATCCCTCTTCACACTTGATCGCTTGCTAGCAGCTATCCTCCCAAGACTGAACTGCGTACAAAACAAGAAACCAACTCTACATGCATTTGTTGTACAAATTAATGGGTTAGAGATTCAAACATATATTCACTAAACTATGAAGAACTCATATAGTGGGACGGGAAAAGCATTTCTTTATTATTAACTTTAATGAATCAACTTACAATGTCGAGACCGACCAGTGCTCCGTGAACCTGATCCTGGGCTCCTCTTCAAATGTCCTCCAACTTATTTGCTTTGTATCTCTCTTTGCACAAGGATGGCTAAAGGGTTGGGACAATGGGAATGTGCAATTGGGTAGAGTTTCTTTACTCTTATTCTCCTTTTCCAAATAGGACCCCTAACCCTTCTTTTATAGGCTAGAAGAAGCTAGGTATTTCTAACCCTTCTTTTATAGGCTAAGAAGCTAGGTATTTAGATGAACCCTTGGCCATGCATGGTCGAAAGATTCAGTTAACTCACCCAAAGTTTGTGCTCCATCGACAACTTTCATTTTTCATGCTTTTGTAGGTAAACACAGGCTGTCTTGGGTCAACTAGCATGTACATGCGCAAGAATGGTGTGTGGGCCCTTATAAAGAGGTTTTTAAAGAGTTGTTCAACAATACTTTGGCAAAGAATGGATTTGAGATGATGATGCCAGGCAAGCATGTATGGTGCAAATTAGGGTTAATATAACAGATGCCCCCTAATGTGTGAGGTCAGAAGAGCATATGATGGCCGTAATACAATACCAATCTTTACTGATGTGTCGAACAAGTGAGCCCAGGGACCAGGAACTGGGAGGCGTCGTTTGCAAAATAACAAATGTCTCACCGAGGTGGGCATACCCATGATCGGGATAAAATAGAATCATGGCTACCAATCAAATACACTGTAGATCCATGTCAAATAACTATATAAAGTGTAGCCACGAACAATACATAGCGGAGCTACATCTTGAAATAAAAAAGATATACATATAGAGTATCCATCTTCTAGAAGCTGATATGGCCTGATGGCTAGAGATGAGGTCTTCAGAGCTCGAGAAACAACTTCAAAATCTTCAAAACTCAAGGTAGGAGTGTAATATGAGTGCACGAATTCACTACCCAGAGGTCTTTGACGGCTCGTCGGTCATGGACTAGAGAATCTTGATGACCAGACTGAAGGCTACATTGATTTTGAACAAAGACTTGATTGGACATTCAGGATGGCCGGGTATGAGGGCAAGAGACAAATTACAGAGAGGCCCACTCAGGCTTGGTAGAAACTTCCCTTGGACAACAACATGACAAATGATGAGACTTAGGAAACATGGCATTAATCATAAGTTTATGAAGCAGGAGGCAACACAAACTCTCCATATGTTTGGAAGTATAACCAAATGGAGGAGGACACAACTCTATGTAGCGAGAACAACTTCCTAAGGTCGTATTACATCCCATAGTTTGATGAACAAATGGATAGATGTGCTTTATCCAAGGGAGACTCATTATGCCGCCAATAAAGAAAATACTTTTCCCTTCCTCTTTTTGGGGTATATATATATATTTTTTTGTCTTTTTCAATAATTTTGGAAAAAAGAATAAAGGAATGTTACATTACAATGGAGGAATGAGTGTTACAAACATACAAGTTCAAGGCGCAAGGACAAGACTAATGTTCAGAATAATGATACTCGGGAAAAATCCTCCAGGGGCCAAGGGTGTTAAGACACAGAAGCAAAGTGCTACAAGGCTGGCGTATAAGGTATGCAAACGCGGTTAACAAAACACACAATGGTAACATCCTTCAATGTAAGTTTAATGAGCCCAGAGAAGGTAAGCTCAGTGGTTTTTCATATTTAGAGAGTCTGAAAAAACATAAAAGGAGACTCCATTGGGGTACCTTTTTTGAAGATAGTCTAGTCAGTTCAAAAAAGGGGTAAACTAGCACCGACAAGACATCTATTCAAAACCATTTTAACGAGTGTGAGAAAGACAAGATCACTCGACCATTTTTTCATTTTTAAGGAGTCTAAAAAAAGCTTAACTATGGAATTCGTCAGGAATGTTCTTCTGGACCAGTTTAACGAGTGTGAAAGAATAAGGTCACTCGACGATCTTTTCAATTTTAGGGAGTCTGAAAAGAGATTAACTATGGACTCCTTGGGGTTTCCTTTTTCGTAAATTTAGTCCCTGAGGCCTGAAAAAGGGGTAAAATGATACCTGAGAGTACTCTTCTAGAGAACTGAAGTTCCATAGAGTATACCTTTTTTCGTACAGTTGACCGTCCAAGCCGAAAAAGGGGTAAACTACCGCCAGATAGACGTGACTTCAAATTTCAGTTTAACACACGTGAAAGGCCACAAGATTGCTCGACAATCTTTTCATGTTTAGAGGATCTGAAAAGGGCTTAAAAGAAGACCCGTTATATCTTTTGGGAGTCCTGAGGGTGAGGTCAAGAGAAAAAATGAATCATGCAAATGAGGCTCAAACTTGTAATCAGGAAAAACTACAAGGACTCTCGAGCATACAGTGATTAGAGACAACATGGATACCATAATGCAACCATAATCTACCTAGGGCATCCATGTTCTGGTAAGCTCTACCACCAAGTCGTGACCCTTCTAATGCAGCTATGACGGTTCCATGTTGCAACCTGATGGGATCGATCCCATGGCAAAGGAAAAAGACAACAAGATACAAAAGTTAGGGTAGAAACCTAACCTACATGCTCAAGTTGATCCTCAGAATTTTTTTTCCATAGACCGTCGAAAATTTCCCAAAACTCCAAAAAATTGTCCTGAAACCCGATCAAATCCCTCCCATGCAACTCCTGAATCATGCTAAATGGTTTTTGGTTTAAAGAAAATGATAAGGGAGGCCAAAAAAGTGACAAAAAGAGGCCAAAAAGTCTATAAATAGAAGCTGGCAGCTCATTATCACCATTGCTGATTTGCAAATTGACTTTGGAGCCAAAAGACCCCCTTTGATAAAAGTGGTGATTCTGGAAGCTACAGTGGACGAAACGAACTTCTGTCTGGAACAAGTAAGTACAAACTCTCCTATCTTGTATTTTAAGTCTTTCTTTTTTCTTTAGGTTTCATTTTTTGGGGGGGCATCGACCTTTAAAAGGTCAGCCCTAGGTCCACGTGGGCTGTCTCAGGACATGCCGCCTGTACATTCAGGCAGAGTAAACTTTGCACGCATGTACACGTGACTGTCACTGTTACATCCTGCGTGGACCCCCTTATTGAATGAAAAAGGCTTAAAAATCAAGGGTTAACCCTCCTGAACCTTGGTGTTTTGCAGGATGTATGTCGACTGGAGAGAAAGAGAGCATGAAGAGGTTAGTGAGTTGGTCGGGGAAGACCCCAATGCTGTGGCTCCTTTAATACAATGTGGGTTACTCAAGTTTTTCCTATGTCCTTTTATGTAGGCACAACCTAGGCTACTAAATGCCTTGGTTGACTACTGGCATCCGGATGCAGAGGCATTCATGTTAGAGGGGCAGTCACTGGTGCCCACGATCGAGGACATTTATTTTTTGACTGGCCTCTCCTAGAGAGGGGAACCAATCAACTTCCAGACTTTTCCTTTGGGGCCACATAACATAGAGGAATTGATAGGTCTATACTATGCAGATGATACAGACTACTCGAGCTTGTAGGTGCCCATAAGAAAGATTACTCACTTATCGCTATAGACGATAATGTTTCTTATTGGGCGAATCACTGGTTCTGCGGCTCTTCATCAAGCGTCATGTGCACAGATGAACTGTGCAGTCCAATGCTTAAATGCACAAATTTTTGATTGGAGTACAACATTGCTTGAGTGTATGAAGAGGCAATTGATAGATTGCCATTTGCGGACACAGAGGAACTTTGGGTTCGGGACCATTCTGTGCTCATTTTTCTTTGAGAGAGTTCCGAGCTTTAGTCCTTGAGTAGTGGTACAAGGACATCAGGCCTCTCTTCCTGCTATGTGTAGATGGGCGGTATTACTGCCACGACAGAGTGGTGGAAGGACTAATGAGTCCTTCGATGATGATTTCTTTGCCTGGCTGTTGCAACAAATCCCAGTTATCGAGGATTACCCGTATGCAGGGATTGATTTTTCAAGGGATCCTGAGATACCAATACCTCCTGGTGAGGAGGGAGGAGAGATGGGTAAGTCTTCATTATTTTTTGTTGTTGTTGAACATATGTAATTTTTTTTTTTTTTTTTGTTATATATATCATTTTTTTTGTTGTACCAGAGTATTTGATGGATATGTGTTCATTATGTGCAGATGTGGGACCAGTGCGACTGACTGACTATGCGAGGAACATGCATCATCCTCGGCCAGGGGTCGCACCTACCGTCACAGGGGGACCAGTAGTAGCAGGAGATCTTCCAGCTAGGGAGGCTAAGAGGGTATTGAGACGAGTCGAGCGGAACTTTACTGCGCTCACTCGCACGGTCCCTATGGCAGAGATTGAGGACTTGCCACCATCTATGCATCCTCATGTAGTGGGGGCACCATGGACGTGGGTCCGGTTATTTCGGTGTTTAGCCAATGCTGTGGATCAGTATAATAGGGCCCACAGGCCTTGACCTTAGCTAGACATTTTACATGCCACGAGCAATACTTGTATATATTGTTTGAGGGCATAAGCCCCGTGACTCATTATTGGTCATATTTTTGAGGCGCTTGCGTCCATCTGTGTACTCTAGTTACTTTATGATATTATATATGGTTTATGGATCATGTGTGCAAAAACATGTCTTTACATGTTTATGTGAATGTTCTTTCATATGTGTGCAAGATGCCAATCTAAAATTTGATTATCTAGAGTATCTGTAACTTGGTTTAATCTCCTAGGAACATGAAAATATGTAATATAATCAAAGTTTCATTCTAAGAGACGTACCCTAAGGAATCGTCGGTGTAAAGTTGGATCATGGACCCGGTATACTCTGTTTAATTGAGACACAACCAGCTGAGTGTCGAGATAGACATGGAGATGAGAGATACCAAATGTCAAAGCATCATGAAGCAACTCAATAATTGCACTATACTCGGCGACATTGTTTGTGGTGTGACCTAAGCATATACCTCCGGAAGATTACCCAAGATATGGAGGCAATCCTCCGAGTGTGATGGCTAGCACCGTCTGCATACCCAATGAACACCTCAGAATCACTTGACATTTTCCACAGTGACAAAAGATAACATCAACGACACGTCCATAACACTAAAAGAAACTAGAAAGTAATAGTACAAAGATTATACATATGTTACAAAAAGTTACCCACAGTGACCTACCTATGAGTAATACTTCTTGAGGTAGAGCCCATTTCTAGGCTCCGCCAAAGCATTCCCTTCAAAATCAACCAGATGATAAGCGCATTTTTTTAAAACCTCTTTTATGATGAAAGGTCCGAACCACATGGGTTTGAATTTTCCTGCCCCCAGGGGGTCCTTATCTTGGTCATAGACCAGGACAAGGTCACCTTCAGAGAAAATATGAGGACGAATGGACCTATCATACTGACACTTGACCTTATGTTTGTGAGCCTCGTTGGCCAGGGCCACATCAAGACGCTACTCATTGAGCTGCTCAAGGTATACTAACCGTTCTTCAAGTGGAGAAGTGTCCGACAATAATTGTATTGCCAACTTTAGAGACGGGATCTGACATTCGATAGGCAAGACTGCCTCCAAACCATAAATGAGTTGGAAAGGTGAGAAACCGATTGCAGTCTTAACAGATGTTCAGTAAGCCCATAATACCGAGTATAACATCAAATTCCAATTTGACTTGGCTGAGTTGATCGTTCGCTGTAGAATGGTCTTAAGAGTTTTGTTCATAGCTTCCACCTGAGCATTTGCTTGGGGGTAGTAGGGTGATGAATGTTCCTGCCGCAACCCAAGTTTTGACGCTAACTTGGTCATCATCTGGTTTTGAAAGTGACTACCATGGTCAGTGACAATCTCCCTTGGGACGCCGAACCTTGCTATTATCTGGTTGAATAAAAAGAGAGTTGCAGTCTCTCCATCATCTTTAAACGTTGGCATAGCTTCAATCCACTTTGTGAAGTAGTCTACAACTATGATGATATAGAGGTGCCCCCTTGTTGAAGGAGGGTTTCATGTAGTGTAATCAATCCCCCACTTTGTGAAGGGACCAACTGTGATGATAGGAAACATGGCAGCGGGATGTGCCCTCATCTTCCGAGAGAATATTTGGCACGGGTGGCACTTCTTGACCGATTCGATACAATCTTTTATAAGTGTCGGCCATAAGTAACTTGCTCGTAGAATATTTTGGGCTATTGCCAACCTAGACAAATGACCACCATAGGCTCCGGTATGGAAATCATTAAGCATGATAATGGCTTCTTCATGAGTGATACATCGGCGTAGGATGAAGTCTACACCTCTCCGATACAATGTATCATCGAGTATGAGATAATTCTTAGCCTGATGGCGTATGCGCCGACGCTCATCACGATAAGCAGAGGTGGGGCACTTCAAAGTCTGGAGATAGATAAGTATATCTCCATACCAGGGATCTGAAGAGGTGATAAAAAACATATCTCCTCTGATAGGTGAGTCTTCGGGCACAATATCACCTGACTCAACCAGAAGTTCCAAAATAAGTTCTGCGAAGACCAGTGACTTTTTGGATTTCGCTGAAATGAAATCTAAGTCAAACTCCTAGAGGATGACTATCCATCTATTGATCTTGCCTCCTATTACTCATCATGTCAACATGTAGTGAAATGGATTCACGACAACAATGACGGTGGTCTTGCGAAACAAAACATAATGACAGAACCGTTGAACAGCATGGACTGCTGCCAACGCAAGTTTTTCAATATGAGAATAATTGAGTTCTGGTCCTACAAGGCCTCGGCTTAGGTAATAGATGACATATTATGAGAACAAGTCATCTTCCTGAACTAAGACCATCCAATGGTTGACTCTTCTACAACTAGATATAATAAGAAATCCTTGTTATAGTTAGGTGGCCGGAGCAGAGGGGCAGTTGTGAGTGCATGTTTCAATGCGGCGAAAGAGTGTTGAGCGACATCATCCCAATAAAAAGGAATGTCTTTCTTAAGTAAACACATAAATCCCTTGGTGATCTCGGCATAGTTAGCGATGAAGCATCTTAAAAAATTCGCCTTTCCCTGTAGACTCTGAAGTTGAAGGATTGTGCATGGGGGGGGCAACTGAATTATTTCCTCAACCTTGAGAGGATCGACCACGATCCCTGTTGTTGACACTATGAAACCTAACAATCATCCTGATGTTACGCAAAATATGCACTTGTTTAGATTCAAGCGAATCTGGAAGTAGCGACAACGGTCAAAGATAAGTCGGAGGTGTGTGGGATGATTCGTTCTCTTGCGAGATCGAGATGATAAATCATATAAATAGGCCTCGACTATATGCTTGAGGTCATGGAAAGAAAAAGACATGGCCCGCTGAAGGGTGGCTCTAGCATTTTTGAGACCAAAAGGTATCTTACAATACGTGAATGTACCCCATGGACAGATGAATGCTGTTTTGTGCTAGTCTTCGGGTTTTCTTTGTATTTGATTATATCTCGAAAAACCTTCCATGAAAGAGAATGCCTCACAACCCGCACATTCATCAATTATCTGGTCGATGAATGGCGTGGGAAAATTATCTTTGGGACAAGCCTTGTTCAAATCACAGAAGCCTATACATACACGAATTGTGCCTTGTTTTTTATTGATCGGCACGGGGTTTGACACCCATTGGGTCAAATGGATAGGATAGATAAAACCGGCTTTTAGCAGTTTCTCAACCTCAACCTTAATGGCTACTGCTTTCTTGGGGTTAACTGGACGAAGCTTCTACCGGATAGGCTTGGCATATGGATAAGTTGTGATTTCAAGTTCAACTATTTTTGGATTGATGCCTGGCATTTCCTCGTAAGACCAGGAAAAAACATCGTGGAATTCTTTAAAAAGATCTGTGTAGATTTGAATCTCTCTGGGGGAGCAGTAAGCTCCGACGAAAACATTCTCCACAATGCTAGGTTTTCGGGAGATATTGATCGATAAGGTTTCAACGATAGTTGCCATATTACCCTCAGCATAAACCTCATGTGTAGCTAAGGGATTAATAGGATAAGACCTATCTCCCATCATAGTCAAGGTGAATTCTCCAGCTTCGATTCTGCTTAATTCCGGGAGGAATTATGATCTATGATGAAGATATTCCCAGGGTTTGTCCGGACTAGTCATTGCCTCAATTATAACTTCATTAGAGGGCAAGACTAAGTCTAATGAATCGGTGTGAGCGAGAGAACCCTGAGCCCGAATAGGCTCTAGAAGTGGATCAAACTCTTGTGCATAAGTTGGATCAGTGTTGGCTGAATCTTGCTGGACTAAAGAGTATGCTACTTCAGCTATGGACAAGGGCATGGACATGCCTAGGTGCCTTGTCCCATCCATCGTGACCGATGGGGAAGGAAGTATCCATGGATCATCGAAGTAAGTCGTGCGAAACGATGAAAATTGAAAAATCTCAACCTTATGGTGATTGGATATAAACTTGATATCGCCTTGAGGGGGTGGGTAATCAAAGGTACCCATCAAAGATGGGAACAAACCAACCTCTATGTTGACTACAATTGGTTGAGGATTATCAATCATCAGGACCGTGGATGCACCCAATGAAGGGTCAGGTCTAGAGAAAGACAATTGATCGATGGTCACTATCCAGCCCTCGTGTGGAAACAACAAGACCCAAAAAACTGTAGCAACCACAGCTTGCATGGCATAAGTCAAACTCCTCCCTAACAAGAGGTTATAGTCAAGGGGCGCATCGACTACCTCTACCTCAACACACATGGTCTTCTCTCCTAACTACACGGGGAAAGAGGGAATGATACCATGTGGTCGGAACGAACGACCGTCGAAAGCAGTAAGGAGAGTAGGTGACGGAGACAAAATGGGCTGGCCAATGGCCTTCCAACATGCCAATGACATAACACATGTCGAGGCACCCTCATCAACCACCGTGCGGAAGATATTCTGAGTAAAATTTTTCGTGGGATAAGCCACTACTATCTGAAATGCTACATGGTAAGGCATAAGAGTTTTTAGGTTGGTTGTATCCAACATGATTGTACCTGGATTACAAGTCTCGGTAGATCCTAAAGCGGTTAACAAGGCTTTCCTCTGGGAAGGGAAGCTTTGGAGGACCTCCAAAGTGGACATCACACAAGGGGTTTGTGATAAATCTTCCACCACAGAATAGTTCTGGGTGGCCCTTGCGTTTGGGTTGTGAGAATCTTTTTTGAACATGCCTTTGGGGATGCATGTCATTGTTTCACCCACCGTCTTCTCAATCTGTAGAGGAAGAGATGGGAGTTCGGCTTCTTTTCCCTTCTCATAAGTGCTTGGTTTACTATAGTCGTGCTCTCTAGTCGATATAAAAGCATCACCCTTCACCATATATACATTCACAGATGTGGGGTTGTTCGAAGATGAAGAGGGTCCTTGGCTGCCCCCTTCCGTGCTTGTAGAGGCTTGGGTTAGATTTTTCCCATGTTGAAATGGATTGGTTAACACAGCAGGCTGTTGTTGCATCATAAAATTTTGGGCTTCTGTAAGTTGAGGACATAGATGGGTCAGGTGGTCTTCTGCGCATAAGTTGCATGGATACCTCACCTTTTGTTTCTCAATTTTGTCCCCGCCAGCATTATCGGTAGGTTTTTTATCCCCCTTACCCTTCTTTCGTTGTTTTTTCTTTCCTTCAGGCCGTTGGGTGGCCTTTGGATTAGTCGATTGCACTGTGTGTACATCCGACATTTTGGTAGGGGGAGCAGCCAAAGCAGTAGTTTGGCTTACCGCTGTGTGTTGTATAGAGAACTGTTGCAACTACTTTGTCAATTGCTCATCGGGATTTGTTTGTGTTGAACCAACAATACCATCAGCATGTGGTCCAACTCTCTGTCTGGTTTTATCAAGTATTGAGCGTGGTGCATCTGGAAAGATCTCGTATAATAAACCAGACTGAGAATATATTAGCTCAAGTTGTTGTGCTCTCATGATGGCGTCTTCTTCAGAATATAATCCCAATGTCACGACGTCTTTGGACAACTGTGGGACCAAATACTTAAGGAACCACTCGAACAGGAATGCTGGTGGGACTGGTACCTTAATTAAACTCTTTTAGTGTCTTCATTCTCGGATGTGATCATAGATATGGTCCGCTTTTGTTTGTGAGAAATTGGCCAGCAATTCGGTGCCAACGTCGTATCTCACAGGTAACTGGAAATGGTTTAGGAAATCCATCTCCAGTTTTCCGAAGGAAGAGTATCTTGAGCGATCGAGCTCAATGTACCATTTCGCGGCACTCCCAATGAGAGTATGTTGAAACAATCGCAACTATATGGAGTTGTCTTTCAACGAGTTAGATGAGCACCAAAGATGGAAGGTAGTCACATGGTCTCCTGGATCTTCGTTAGGCTTGGCTTCAAACTTTGGGATGTCTGAAGGCAACTTCGTCGGCATAGAAGGCCAACACGGATCGTGATAGATAGGGTCATTCAACAAACTTGTCAAGTTTGGCAAATGCAAGGTTGCCAAGAAGGGTAGTTTGGGTTGTTGGTGATAACCTGGGAAAAAGGGGCCTGGAGTTTGACTGGTTCCAGGTTGCCAGGAAAAGTTCGGCTGCTGGCCTGGGTTCTGGTAAACACCATGGCCATGGACAACATATGGATTTTGCGTGTGAGGAGACATCATCGACTGATTTCCAAAATAGGACATAGATGGTTGGGCATGCATTACATTCGAAGGACTTTATGAATGGTTGCCCCATGTCAGTCCCATGGGGATAGGCATAGTGCTTTGTTCAGTGTTCCATTTATGGTGAAAAGAATTACCCCAGATCGACATTCCCGACAAGGGAACTGATCCCTACCAAGAATTCCAAGGCCCTGATGCAGAATAAGTTCCTGGGTGTGTCCCCTGTGCAGGAATAGTACCCTGCATAGAAATAGGTTGTCTGAAATTGGGGTTGCCCACAGTTGGGAAAGTAGTTGACGAGAATGCGTTGTTACCAAATGCACTGAACAAAGAAAATGTTGTCAAACCTACCAACATATTATGCGAAGGTGGTCCTTGACTCTCCGCTCGAAATAAACTATGGTGTGCAGGTGGCCCGATGGATTGCTGATGCGTGCCACCGAGTGAAGGGGACAAAGGAGGTATATGACCTCCTCCATAAGGGAAAGTGTTAAAAGGAGCAGGAGTGCCTCCCATGTGTCCTTGCAGAGGAGAGTTAGGTCTCCCTACCCCTATACCTGAAGTCTATGAAGTGGAGTAGGAAATTATAGGACTTTTACCTGAACTAGGCATCCCGTATGAGAATGGAGGGCCTGTCGCACTTGGTGTGAAAGGGGTCGTGGCCATCTCCAGAGACAGGATCAGACCACTGTGTGATGTAGAGGTGGTCGAGACCATGGTGGCTTGAACTGGTGATGAAGGTTTAGGAGGTAGAAACTCTCTTGTGGTGACAACCATAGTGGGAATTGAAGAATTCTCAGAAGGAGTAACAACGTTTGTTTCCATTGCTGCATGTGACACTGTCTGGCACTCGTAAGGATGAATCAGTACGATGGTGGGTGCTGAAAGATCAGTGGTGGAGGTTTCAACCAGACCAAAAGATTTCGCTCCAAGGTCTAAAACGGTCGATTCCTCTAGATGTTGGTCGGGCACAATTTCTTGTGATTCGGTCGCTTCAAAAGACCCTTGTTGGTCTAGTTTTCACCTTAGTGGTGGTGGGGGTGGCTCCAGTGTAACTGACGGTAGGCCAAGAAGCCTTCGTGACCGACAGAGCTCATGATCCTCCACTCTATGAGAAGATCAAAGACACTCTAGGGAATTCTAGTCGTTCAAAAACAACACACACTAAAAAAGTCCCTATAAGATAAGACAGACAAACACTAAATTAATTGGAAGAACAGTTACAACAACCAACACTAGAGCAACTTACCAGTGCAAGTGGAACTCGAACATGGAAGAACCCTCCTAGTATACTCTACAAAGTGTGGCCCAATGTCTGTCCTAGGTACCGCGGTATACCCCCGTAGTCACCTGTGTATGTCCCTAAAAAAGATAGGCAACTAGGTTGCCAACGCGCGAACAGTCACCATGCAGGTACAGTCGAAATTCAGGTAGACCACAATCAGTAGGGTATCGAGGCCGAAACCTATCAAGGGCATCCAGAGAAAGTGGTCCGAAAGACAATTGAGGACCTCGAATGGATTCGAGACCCACGAAGCTCCGTGACAAATGCAATCGACGGAATCCCAAGACAAGGCCTCTATATGTGTTCTCCACTATGATTGGTCTAGCTTTGGAGGGGTTATCTCCGCTACCTTTCCACACATGACCTCATGTTTATCCCCTATGTTAGAGGGGGGTCCCAGATAAATTTCATGATACTGGACTTGGACACTCCCTATCTCAAACTCCAATGTTTGATTTTAATGGCCTTGAAGAGTTTCCTCTCCAACCTAATCCAAGGCCCTAATCTTGAACTAGTTAGTTAACCCTACAAACATAAAAGTCTAATGAATTTTAGATTTAGTGTTAATTTTATGGCCTGTCTTATGTCAAGGGGTATGAAAGTGAAACTAGTGATGTTTGAAAGACGAAAGTAAAAATGAACAGAAAGCTGGAAACAAAAACCTTCACTTAACGCAAATTTTCAACAACTTTTTGATTTTTTAAATTTTTTTTCTAAGATCTTTTGAATCAACAAGCTTAAAGAAGGATTTCAATCGACTATGAGATACTTATGATCTAAGCACACTGTCAAGAACTTATGAAATCAAATACTTTTCCCTGGTTACTAATACAAAACAACGCTTTTCAGCCAAATAAAGACATGAAAGTTTTTTTTTTTTATTTGAATGCTCACAAAGCAAAAAGGAAAAATATCAACAAGTCAAAAACCAAGAAACAATTATGGCCTAATCACAGATCACAAAGAACCACTTCAAGAAATCACACACTAGCAACTTAAAAAAGGACTCTCACACTTGTCTAAAAACCCTACTAAAAATTTTAATGAAAAATTTTAAATGAAAAAAGAAAGCTATGGCTGAGATCAAACCTAAGCTACTGACTGCTAGAATAGAGATTCAAAAAACTTGAGAGGTATAACTCTTGTCAAAGGAAAGGATGGCTTCCTCACCCTCAACAAAATCTATCCTTCACAAGCCCACTATTGACAATTCAACAACAAGCTTGTGCACGTGAGCTGTGTAGAGTCAGAGGGCGTGTACATGCGTGCTGGCCTTATATAGGCCATGTTTATTTCTA
>SNQJ01S0070006.1:46982-57533 GCA_010110895.2 Picea sitchensis
GAGGGGGGCCGAATGAGGTTGAACTTGACCTTTCCAAGCTCCACACTGTGAAAACATGTTTTTTTGGTATACAAAGGGAAAACAAAAATAGAGGAAACTCGGCGAAACCATATATCAATGAAAAATTTCTAGGTGGGATTGTTGGAACTACCACTCACCATTATGAAGCTTTCTTACAGTGTGCCCTCTAACTCAGTCTCCTCTGCATGCCCTCTAGCTCAGTCTCCTCCACCCTTGATCTCCTTCTTCGATGTTCCCTTGTGTATATGTCATGGTTTGGGCAGTTACTCCTTCTGTGATCTCCTCGGATCTACTCGTGGTGTTCTCTCCTCATCTATCCTCGACTCTCTTATTCTCTCATCGATTCTCCTCATGTTCTCTCCTCATTTTCGCTCCTCACACACAAGTTTGAAAGTTTTTTGGGGTTTGGTTTATTTTATATATATATATATTATAAATTATACATAATTTATATTTATATAATTAATATATATTATAATTATATATAATATATATTATAACTTTCCAAGATCACCATACTTTTCTTGAGTTAAAATATTAGAAAGGTTGGTAGTGTGAAAAATATTTTGAAAATGAGATCTAATATGGGTATAGGTTGGATTATCTAAGAGAAAGCGCTTTTCATATTCAACCTTGTTAGTGTCACAAAGGTGACACACTCTTTCATCCCATGGCGTTTTAGGAATTGACCAACGCCCAGTTTCACTGTGGAGCTCGTGAGAATTTGTTCTTATCTTAGCAATGCTTATTTTTTACTTTACACTTGGCAAAAAATATATATAATTTTGATCTTCTAGATTAGGGTTGATTACATCCTTATAATATCTTAATTTTATTTTTTCCTCTAACTCTTTATCACATCACATTTTATCCTTAAATTTTGATTTGACGTTTTTTTTAATATTATCTTTATTCTGCAAAATGGTGTCTTCCATGATTCCCCAATAGTTTAGCCAAGACCAGGCATCTTTATGCCATCCTTGCTTGAGTCGATGGTGGTTATGACTCGATTTTGAAGAAATTTTAGGAAGCCTCTTGTCTTCCATGTTGTTTAACTTGTTCTTGTACATTAGATATCTATTCATAGCCATGTTCTCAATGGGGGAGAGGCTTGTTTCTAAGAGGAGGATGAGATGGGGTGTATTTCCTTTAATTTTGAGATTATAGGTTATAAAATTCTTTTGTATTTGCTCCATATTTATCCAAGATTCACGAGAGATACTACAGCCCCAGGCTTCACATCCATAAAGAATAACAGGTGTAACAAGAGTCTCAAAGAGGATTTTCTTCTTATCCCAACTCCAAAGGTCAACTGATTTACAATTGTTTTCAAGCCCATAATAAGCTTTACGTCCCCCAATAATCCTTTTCCCAATGCTATAATTCCAATTGAGCTTGTGGTGAATATCAATTCCAAGATATTTTTATGAAGTCAATTCCTTCAATTTGTTGTTGTCATATACGAAGGTATCATAAGGGATCTTATTGGATTTAATAATCATGACCTTAGTCTTATCAGTATTAACAGTCATACCCATATTGGAGCAAAAATCCTTGAGGATTGTTAGTTGGTTTTCAAGATCATGGGGACTCCTTTCCATAAGAACAATATCATCGGAATAAATAAGAAGATTGGTGACTATACTAGTGAGAGTAGGGCTGACACAACCTGATTTTTCCAAGCAATCTTTTAACTTGTCAATGTATATGCCAAAAACGATAGGGGACAAAGGACAACCTTGTTTGACTCGGATATCGCAGTTAATCTCTTTTGACCAACCCTCAGTGTTTTTAAACTTGGAAATAACGTTCTCATACATTCTTATTGTAGAAGCCCTCAACTTGATAGGTGCTTTTATCTCTTCCAACCTATTCCAAAGGTTTTTCCTAGGAACCATGTCAAAAGATTTTCTAAAGTCAACAAAACAACAAAAAATATTGGTTTTAGTATTATGAAACTCCTCTGCAGTGATCCTAAAGGTAAGAAGATGGTCCACAGTTAAATGATATCTCCTAAACCTGGTCTAGCCTTTAGCTCTTTTACCATGACTTTCTAGCCAAAGGCTAATCTTCTTTTCAAAAATAATTCCATAAAGCTTGGCTAAAATTGAGCTAAACATAACGGTCCTATAATTAGAGGGAATGTTTCTATCCCCATTTTTAAAAATAGGATCAATGAGGCTTTGCGTCCAGGGTTTAAGGAAGCCCTTCTTGACTGCTAAATTAAAGAGCTTATGTATGTGAGGGATAAGGATTGGCCCTCCGATTTTAAAAATTTCAGCTTGGTAACCTTCAATGTCCTTAGCTTTCCCATTTGCAAGTCGCTTAACCCTAAACTCTATGTCATCTAAAGAAAAAAATTCTTCCATTGTAGGTGCAATAAGAATGGTGTCCATGGCATTAGGGAACTTGTAAAGACTTTTAAGGTAGGAATTCCAGTCCCTTAAGGGAATCCTATTATTTTCTTTAGTATTTCGTTTTAGAATTTGGCTCTAGAACTTCTTAGGATCCAACAAATATAGTTGTGAAAGTTTCTCTTGCCTTTTATTGATATAGTACCTTTTTTTCCTTTTAATTAGGGATTTGTACGTATTGATCTTATCGAGTTTTAAGGACTCATTGAAGAATCCCTAGTGGATTTCCTAGCAATTTTACATTCTTTATCATACCAAGGGTTGGTCGTTCTATTATTCTTTTTATAAGACACCTTGAAAGAGAACTTGTTAATAGAAGTGGAAAGGGTAGTTGTAAAATTATGATAGAGTTCTTCAATGTTGTCCTTATAAGTTAGGAGATTTAATTTACTATTTAAATCCTTTAAGAAAATTTCAACTTTACTTTTGTCAAAGTGAAAATTCCTTGGATTATCATAAAAGTTTAGAGTTAGGGTTAAAGGTTTATGGTTAGAGTGAGGCTCATGGTCATTTAAAAGGTCAAAAGTTGTTATTTGGTTGGAAACATGGATATCAGATATCACATAATCTACAAAACCACTACCTAACCCATGAATACAAGTCATCTAGTTGGAGTTTGGCCACTTTATTAATCCATTGCAAATTATTAGGTCTTGAGAGCTACAGAGCTTGACCAACTCAGTACCAAACAAATTATCAATTAGGTCTTCAGAGCTTCTTTTGTAGATATTAGATAAAACAAGGTCCTCATCTAGCCATAAATCATTATGGTTGGAGTCATTACTTAAAAGAGTATCTTGTTTAGTTGCAGGCCTATCATTAAAGTCTCCTAGCAGGAGGATATTACCTTCATTTTTCAAACTATAAATATCTTGTTCTAAATTATTATAGGGACAATTTTTATCTAGATTTTTTTTCTTATAAAAAGTAGAATTAATAGGTGCAAAATAGAAAATTTCTTTATACATATTCTTAGCATTGGTGTACGAAATTTCTATCCAAATGTACTAATTGAGAGGGGTCAATCTTATGAAGTTGAATGTGAGAAATGCTCTTTATATTATAACAAGCTATGCCTCATATCCCTCTATGGTGGGTTTTTTGTTCCATGTGACCACAAGACAAATCATTATATGTTAGGTACCTTAGACTCCTCACATTCCCAAGTTTCAACTAGGCCGGAATAATATCAATATCACTCGGGTTCCAAATTATCATAGGACCTTTAAGCCATGGAAAGCCATGACAATTACAAAAAAGGATCTCAGTGTCCCAAGTCCATTATTATTATCCTTCATCTCTATCCCTAACAATAGCTTTTCTATTTCTAATTATTGTCCATTTCCTTCTTAACCCGACATCTTTTACAGTGAACTTCATTCCTTAATTTAGCTTGGTCTTCGAGAATGAGGAGTCTTCATTTATAAATATTCTAAACCCTTTTAAACTTTCGGAGATTTACTAAGTATGTTGGTTTATATATATATATATATATATATATATATATATATATATATATATATATATCTTGGTCTTCGAGAATAGAGGCCTTCATTTATAAATATTCCTAACCCTTTTAAAAAGCTAGGATATTTACTAAGTATGTTGATTTACTATATATATATATATATATATATATATATATATATATATATATATATAATTGTTATTTTAATTGTTGTTTTTTAGGAAATTTTAAATTTTTTCATATCATTTTAGTGTTTTTTTCTTCCACCCTTTTTTTGATGTTTTTTTTTTCAATTTGGGTTTTGAATACATTTTTTTAAATGTATTTTTTCTTCATTTAAAAAAATTAGAAGATTTTCTCCTTTTATTTGTTATTTTTTCAATGTAAAAAAAAAAAGTTAGTAAATAATTTTTTTTTTTTTTTTTTTTTTTTTTTTTTTTTTTTTTTTGCATGGTGATCTATTGTCAAAACCACGGTTTTAAGTGGAATTAATGATTCATAATTTTAAAGATTAGAAAAAACTTTTTGCTTTAGTTAAGCGTCACTTTTTTATTTAGGTAATTTTAAGGTTTTTAGTTGAACAACATTTGAGTTTAAGGTCGTAGCAGAAAACAATTGTAATTTTTACTTCGTTAGAAAAATGGTGCTACCGATAGCTTACACTTTTGATTTGGGAGTTGATTTTCATGTTTTTAATGCAAAAATATGGTTTTAAGAGCTAGAGTTCGTTTTGAAGTCATAATTCTCGTTAAATTGGTAGCATTTACACCTAGGGGGCGGTACCAATATATATTATAATATCATCTAATCTCTTCCCTTGGCTGATATCACATATCCCGAGGGAAACAAGAGGTAGGGTGTGTGATGAATAGTGTACTTGGGAGCTAGGGGCGATATAGTTCTCTTTTGAGGTCACAGTTCTCGTTAAGTTGGTAACTTTGTTACAAGTGAGGAGTTAGTACCAATATATATATTATAATATCATCTAATCTCTTCCACCGCGATATCACATATTGGGAAACAAAGAGGTAGGGTGTGTGTTATAGATAGTATGCTCGGGGGTCAATATATATATATATATGTATATATATATATACTATATATATATATATAATGGTGTAATTAAATCCCAATGGTATTTATAATTACTTACAAATAATTAAACAAGGTGCATTATTAATATTAATTAATATTAATTAAATAACTTCATTATTAATTTTTAAATAATTAATAATTAATCCTAGTGAAGTTCATTAACAATTAAAAACATTTGATACCCCACCTCTTTAAGAGAACCTAAAGGGAGGGTAGGTTACAGAGTGGTACCAAAGCATGGTTTACAACACTCGGGTTGTATGGGCTCAACAAGTTCAATGGTAACAATAAACCATAAAAGAGCTAGTTTAATTTAAGAGAGTTTATATAAATTATTAAAAAGAATAAGACTGGTTTTTACCCCTATCAACTACTTGAATTAAAGTTTTGCAGAAAATTACAATGTTGATTGTACTCTAATAAATATCATTGAGAGATTCTTGCAGGGGAATGAAATTTCAATTACAGGTTGTATATGCCAATGAATACCTTTCCAAGAAAATGTTTGATATTTATAAAATGTTATTTTTAATAATCAACTAATAGTGATGTTTGTTTCAGCACATAAGAAGACACAACAGTAAAACATGTCATGGAATGGAAGAGACTTCCCATAACATAGAGGAATATTCATATGAGAGGAGGATGGTGAAACTCCTCCAAACTAGCAGAAATTGTAAGGAGCCTAATGGATGAGCTTCAAATATTTAAGGCTAATAATGAAAAACTCATCAGAAAACAAGAAAGAAAACTAAATTAAATGCAATATTGTTGCAAACCCTGTCCAATATCCAAAGATAGTTGCAACATGGACCAACAACGATTGATATTGAGGCCTCGGTCCCATTGTTAGGAAAAGCAGGGGCTGATGGAGCAATAAAATAAAACAAATGAAACAAAACCTGAAGATACACAATATAATAGAGACCTAGATTTCACATTAGTTTCCAGTGTGAGCTATGTCCACTAAATTGCCAGTCCTTTCTTTATTATTATCCGACATATGAAGGGATACAATCTACGACAAACCCATTGTAACTTCCTCTTCTTTCTCTCCTGATCTCTATCTGAATACTGTATTCTCCATCAACCATCGATGCAATACATTTCCCTCATAGAAGTAGGGTTTCCTTATGGGGCAAAAAACCCTAACACATAATCTCTATCGTTAGTCTGCGACCTTATAATGAGCAGTCGGTTATAATGAAAGTGCAATATACATTTACAAGGCAATTTTTTCCTTGAGAACAACACTTTGAGACCCTCGGACCACAGGAAGGGGTACCCCCCTCGCACTCCCTACTTTTATGGAAGGTGTACATGCTTTAAGTGTAAATACTTCATGGGGTATAAATACGGTGGAAGGAAAGACTCTAAATTAGGAAGATAATCGGGCTCCACAATAACAATCTCCCACTTGGAGGCTGATCTCAACAACTCCACCAGCTTTATATATGTTGGACTTCGAACCTTCTTGGACCTAGCAAATTTCTCATCTTCGCGTAATTCTTGAAGAGACCAACTAGAGGCGGCGGCGAGAACTTCGGTTTCTCCCTAGTTACTCCTTTGTTAACATGTCTCGAGTTAAACTCTTGTGTATCTTTTCAACTTCAAATGTCCATCTTTAGGTGGATGCATTATGAGTAGTACCTCAGCTAATAACCAATAACTTAGTCTTTGAATGGAAGGATGAGTTCTTTGCAAGATGAATGGCACTCTCAGCGTCGCAGTACAACACGCTATTCTCTTGCTTCTTTCCTTATTCCTCCATAAATCTTTGTAATCAAATCATCTCTTCACTAGCCTTTGTAGCGGCAACATACTCTACCTCTATTGTTGAAGTGCAACAACAACGTAGTTTGAAATCCAACTTATTGTTGTTCACCTATAGTAAACACATACTGTGGGCTCCTCCACATATCTTTATCACCTACCATGTCTGAATCAACATATCCTTGTAGAGCGGTTATGAACCTCCAAAACATAATGCATGATTAGAGTACCTCTCAAGTATCGAGAATCCACTTCTTTGCCTCCCAATGTTCTTTACTTGGATTGGTCCTTATACTCGCTCACAACTCCCATTGCATGTGCAATATAAGTCTTATTACAAACCATTGCATACATCAAGCTACCAGCTACTAATGAATATGGGACTTTGGACATGTATTATATCTCCTCACGTGTCTTGGGACACATTTCATGAGATTAATTTGAAATGGTTGGCCATGGGTGCCTATTTGGTTTTGCGTGCATTCTAAACCTCTCAACACCTTCTCTATGTACTCAACCCGGACAATCTTCGAGTGTCGCGATTTTTCTTGTCTCTTATTCTCATACCAGGATTTTCTTTACAGCACCCAAATCCTTCATCGCAGATGAATTGGATAATTTCTTCATGAGCACATTTATATCTTGCATATTAGACCACAACAAGCATGTCATCTACATACAATAGCAAGATAATAGCTTCCATTTCTAGCTTTTTAAAATAAACACGGTGGTCAGGTGACATCTACTATAACCATGTTTTGTCATAAACCTATCAAAATTCATATACCACTCCTTGGAGCTTGCTTTAGTCCATATAAGCTCTTCTTCAACCACCATACCAAATTCTCCTTCCGTTTGACCTCATACCCCTATGGCTGTGCATATAAATCTCTTCCTCCAAATCCCCATGGAGAAAAGTTGTTTTTATCTAAGCCATTCAAGATGAAAATCTCTCGCCACCAAGACTTAAAATAGTTCTAATTGAAGTCATTTTAAGCGAGGGAGAAAATATTTCATCCAAAATATATATCTTTCTTTTATTACAAACCCATTTAAACAAAGTCTAGCCTTGTACCTCTTTTCTCCTCCATCTTCTTTATTCAACTTGTAAATCCATTTATTCTGCAATGCTCTTTCTGCCTTAATGAGCCAAGTTCAAAGTTTGGTTATTTACCACAAAATCCATTTCCTCTTTCATGCCTTGCTCCCACTTCCTTTGGTGTCTACGCATTGCCTCTTCATAACATTAGTTTCACCAGAATCGGTGAACAATAAATAATACAATGAAGGAGGAGGTATGCGTTCAAGGGGTATGCCAACTTTGGTGAATTTTCTAACAACACTTACTTGGTGTTTGGGGTACATATTTGCTCTTGTTGTTGTACATTTTTGGATTTTCGGTTCCTTTGGAATTTCTTTTTCGGTGGTCTCATCAATACGTAATATTCTTGTTTTTCTTTTTCCTATTTCTTTTCCTGCCCACACAAGCCGATCTTTGTACATGACCTTCTCATTGGATATGACATCTCTACTCCTAATTATTTTGTTATTTTCCTTAATCCATAGTGATAACCAAAATCATTAACACCATCAATAAGGTACACTTCTTGGATTTTTTGCCTCAGCTTTGTTCTATTTCTTTTATCAATAGCATGGACAAATGCTTCACAACCGAAAATTTTCAAAAAGAATAGTTTACCTTTTCCTGTCCATTCCTCCTATAGAATTATAAAATCAAAAGAGCTTGAAGGTCTCTATTTATTAAGTAAACAACCGTATCTCGATTATGCCCAAAACCGTAAAGGAAAACCAGCATGCAATCTCATACTCCTTGCACGCTCCATGATTGTCCAGTTCATCCTGGAGCCACACCATTTTTCTTGTGGTGTTCTTGGAGGCATCTTCTCTCTATGAATTCCATGGTATGAATAGTAATCATCAAACTCCTTGCTGCAATATTCACCTCCATTGTCTGATGCGAGACACTTCAACTTTTTCTGTCTCATTCTCAGCAAAGCTTTCCATTCTTAAAAGTATCAAAAACAATGATTTTTGTCCGAGATACAATAAACTAGACTTTTCCTAGTTGCATCATCAATAAAAGTAATAATAATGAGAGCCACCAAGAGATGATACGGTGGTCCCCATGCATAATGCACAAGCTCTAACCTTTCACTCTTCTTTAGACTCTGACTCGCGAGAAATGCGACTCTCTTTTGTTTTCCATAAACACAATGCTCCACAGTCCAAAATCAATTTGTTTGCCAAGATAGGCAACAAATTTATTTTGAAATATCACCGCATCCCCTTCTCACTCATGTTTCCGAGCCTATGATGCCACAGTTCTTTATGCACTCCTGTAGAAGCTAAGGATGTAGAAGAGTCAGTATTACTATTATATAAATACAATGTACCTACCTTCTCTCATTTAAGCTATCACCAATGATCCTTTGATGTTATTCCCACGTCTTATCTGTAAATATGGATATACAACCTTCGCACTTAATTTGCTCTATTGAAATCACATTTTTTCTTACATAGGAACATGTCTTACCTCCTCTATTGAAATCACATTTTTTCTTACATCTGGAACATGTCTTACCTCTTTCAACAACCATTGGTTTCCATTGTGTTGCTTCATTTTTACCTTTCCCATTCCAACAATTTTGCATGTTGCACCGTCACCCAAATGAACTTGTCCAAAATCACCTTGAATATAATCTAGAAAAATTTTCCTATGGGGTGTGGCATGAAATGAAGCCCCTGAATCTACTACCCAAGACTTAGAAATATTATCTACAAAAAGAATCAAAGCATCTTGTAACACATCACCTGTTACATTTGCTTCCTGATTTCTCTCATGTTGTCCATCTCTTTGTTTCTTTGGAGATCTGTAGTCTTTCTTCAGATGTCCTTTCTTCCCACAATTCCAGCACTCTATCTTTCCAAGTCTGGATTTGGATCTGGCCTTCCTAGAATTCCCACGGTTCCTGAAACCCTTTCCTCTATCCTTTTGTCTTCCCCTGTTCTCCATGTTCAATGCATTTCCTGATGTCTCACCTGTGCTTTTCCGTCGCATTTCATCACTAAGGATAACACCAACAACATCATCAAATTTTAAAGTATTTGAACCAAAGACAAAGTTACTTACAACCATGACCATGTCGTTCCATCTTTCTGGAAATGAACACAAGATTAGAAGAGCCCTGACCTCATCATCAAAGTCCACTTTTACAGAACTTAGTTGAATAGTAACCGTATTAAAATCATTTAAATGATCTGCAACAGACCCACCTTCCGACATCTTCATATTAAATAATCTCTTCATTAGAAATACCTTATTGGACGCCGAGGATTTTTCATACAATTTGGCAAATGTGTCCATCAAACCCTTCGTTGTCTTTTCTTTGGAAATATTGAAAGCCACTGATGCTGCCAGGCTCAGCCGTATCGTTCCTAGAGCCTTTCTGTCAAGAATCTCTCATTCTTCATCCTTCGTAGCCACCGGCTTCTTTGTTATTCCACCCAATGGTAGGAATATATCCTTCTAATATAAATAGTTTTCCATCTGCATCTTCCATAACTGGTAGTTTTGGCCGTTAAATTTCTTGACCCTAAACTTTCCATCTTCCGACATTGCTCCCACTCGAACCAGGAACCCTCTTTTTCTGCGAGTTACCTTTTGCTCTGATACTAGTTGTTAGGAAAACGGGACCGTGGAGCAATAAAATAAAACAAATGCGGAAACAAAACACAGAAGATACACAATACAATAGAGAC
>SNQJ01S0070007.1:0-22217 GCA_010110895.2 Picea sitchensis
TTACATGTACAAACAACATCATACATAATAATGACAATTAATTACATGCAACATATAGTAAAAAAACTTATATCAAACATAGGTAAATAAGCACACAATAAATTAGACAAGCACATAAAGAACACTTATATTTTTATAAAGAGACACCAACTGCGCATCGAGCTTAGACGTTCGTCCCAACCATAGACTATGGTGCTCATAAAATTTTAGCAACAAGTCACCTCCGATCTGGGGCTTAAACTCCACCAGGAAAAAAGGATTCCTAATGTCAGGCCAAGGTCTAATCATCAAAAAAAATTCTCAGTCCAAGGTGCCCGATTGTTGCAACTAGCCTACAGTCTCTCATTCCCCACATGTTTTCCCCACCCCAGGAAGTGTGCCCCTTGTCTACTTAATAGTCCCGCAATTTCCCCACTTCCCTTCCAAGGCTTCAACAATAGGCCAGATAGGAAGTCTCAGATCCCTGTAACTAATGCCTACGTACTAGGGAATAATTCCTAGCAAATATCTCACCTAGAGAGAATTCTCACAGGCCTAATAACTCGCCTCTTCAACAACAAAGACTCTGGTAACTCCTTTCCAAGATTTTCTCTGCAGGTAATATGATGGTCGCTCCCCTTGTTCAGATGGTTTGACCCATAAAGAAAAATGAGTCCAATCCCAAAGGAATATCTTCTCCAAAATACACTAAGGCTCAGCAATATATTGCATGGTCATAACTGGCCACTTGGTGACTCAGTCCCATGTCTCTAGAACTTAGGATAAATCAATTTCCATAAATTATACTTTTTAGAAATATTAATAAAATATTCCCTTGGAATTATGCCCCCCTTTTCCCTTTTCAGTGGAGTTTATCCCCCTATCTTTTTTCGTCTAATTGGTCTAGGCACAACTGTTGGAATTTTTAAATGTCTTTTTGAAACAAGTAATAACACTCACATCAATTGTGAAACCAGGGGTCGGTTTTTATTTCAAGGTTATGTGCAAAGTCTATGCAGGACACAATTCATTCTATAACGTTGGTGATCCTAAATGATCGTGTAGTAAATGGATGGAAAACTCACTCAATTAATCCTTTTGAAGAAGACAGACCTCCAAGTCGTTTTATCTAAAGACTTATAAAATTCATAAGAAAAAGAAAGTTGCACTCAATCCAAACAACTCTTGGTTGAAAGAACAATCCCAATTAATTCATGCAACATGCATTCAAAAGGAAATCACTTTAAATCCATACAATTCATGCTAGGAAGAAATCAATTGCAAACAACTCAACAACATCCTTAACTAATCGACAAACTCCTGATGATTTTAAAGAGAATGCGCCTGCTATAATTTAAGAAGAAAGTCTATATATCCAAAGAAATTCAATGATGCACAAGATTCAATAGAACTTTAACCAAAAGTAACAACATTGAAACAAAACCTTAATTCCTTCCAATAACCAATCAAACTCTGCAAGTATCAACCCCTACAATTAACATTAATCAATAACAAATAACATAACACGAGATTAACAAAGATCATGAACAAGTAACAACTCGCATAAACCAAAGATAACTACAACAATCAAAATTATGAAATGATCTATGATAATCAACTAAACCAACAAAATAGAATTGCAACACTTGATTAGCGAAGGGGGGCCTTCCTTCACCATTCATGGATACTAAGATAACTCACAAATGAATGCTCAGATAGAATGAATCAACACACTCATATATTATAAAAAGGATGATACAATGAGTTATCCAAACTCTGTTATACACTGTGTCCTTCTTCTCTTTTCCAACCCCCCAAATCAAGAGGGTTGTGATTTATACATCTCCAGATGACAATCCTTATAATTAGAATATCTAATTTGATCAATACATGGTATAATATATGTTTCACATTTGTGTTGTTATAATTGGTGTACAAAATAGAGTATTCATGTTACAACATCAAAACACAAGTGATTACAACAACTGGTACTTTCATCCCTTTTATGAATTTTTCTTTCCACGTTGGCATCTTTTCGCTCCTATACTTGAGCATCGGTCAAAGACCAAATGCTCAAGTATTAAGAGAATTGTAGGAGTGGCATCATTGTGGTTCAAGAAGCGACACCATCAAATTATTGAATGAACATAGACTTTCATCAGCCTGCAAGTATATGCTTCCAAACCATATTATTAGTAAACCCAAAATCAAGTAAGAAACCACTCAACAACCTATATTAATACTTGAATAATGCAAATCATAAAAAAATTGTACCTTGGGTTGAAATATAAAGTCACAAGCAAGATATTGTCAAAAAAAAAGATAAAAAGTGACTTAGAATATCGCCAAAACAGAGTGAATAGATGGAAAAAGGGGTAAAAATCCAAGGCCCAACATCCCCCCCAACTATCCCTACTACATGTCCTCATGCAGCCAATTTCTATCCGAGATCGATATTTTCCCAAGAGTATGTTTCATGCAGTGTGCTAAGTTGGTAGGCTTCATGTGTTTCTTCCCCAGCAACCCTGAAACTTGCTAACACCATAGCTTCCATACCCCAATTTTTCTCTATTACTACCAATTCATACATGGGATGATACTCATATATAGGTAACCATATCAGAGGGAAATAAAACTTCATGCCAATCCACCGAGGGCCTCTTTGTTCAATACATTGAATGTACCTATTCAATCACCCCATGGCTCTTCTGAAATTTGGAAAACCAAAGGGTTCCCTGGTTTTGATTTCCACTGTAGATGACTCCCACCTTCTTTTTCAGCCCTCCAAGGCCTTAGATGTTGCATCAATGATGCAACTGACACACTAGTTAATGAGTTATGTCTGAAGGGTTACAACCAACCTTGAAATATCATGGGACCTGGAAATAAGGTTTTGAGCCATGATGGAATCATCCGCACGAGAAGGTTCTTCTCTAATTCTTAGGTCACATGTGTTTTGGTTCCTTTCCACATTTTCTTGGGCCAATTTCCATTTAACCTGATGTAGTAGGTAGGACATAAAGGCTCATAATTGGAGGTCCCTATATAAGGTGTAGGATTAAACCCTATTTCATATGGAATAATAAAATCATGAAAATAAAATTCACACAGAGAGTATTGTGTGATCTCATCAGCTTCATAAAAGGCCCTCCAAAAATCCTTAGCATGTGTGAACAAGTAAGGTTTATAATCAATTATGGAAATGATATGAAAAAGAATGAATTGTTCTTGAAGAAACAAAGCATACATAGGAGAAGGCATCTTGCATTTCAACAGATCTTGAATGAATATGCCTATCTTATGTTTTTCTTCCTTCTGCTTTTTAACCTGATCATGTGCATCCCTAATCTTCTTTCGATCTTCTTCCCGTTGTTTCTTTTCTATCCTGTAAATGGTCAATTCATTTTCCCTTCTCCTTTCCATGTTTCGAACAATTTTTCCATGTTTCTCAGGGTACCATACCCTCTTGGTAAGATATTTCCAATGCCTTCCATTTATTGAGTTTTCCCTGTAAAAAAAAAGAGAGGGGAATTCAGAGGTAGAAATTCTAGCTTCCCTAGTTTCTACCTATGTCTGTGTACATTCCACTCTGAACTTTATATCTTGGGGTGAATAACCTACATGACCAAAAATATCTTCCCAAACTGAATAGGGTTCCTCCTTTGGTTTCTTGGTATCCTTTTTTTCTTGGAGAGGTCACTTTTTCAAAGGTTTGGTCCACATCAATAGGGGTGTTTGACCCTGCAGTCATGGGAAATTCCCTAATATGTCTCTTCAATTTCTTAATTTTCTTCCTTACTTTCATGTTTTTCCTTTTTAATTTCACAAATTGTTTAATCAAAGAGAGAGGTTTCTTCTTACCTTTTACAACATTCATCGTGTTAGGTTCCCCTTCTTCCATATTTTCTTCGAATGGATTTTGCGTGACATCCTTATCATTGACTAACTCTTCCCTGGTTGGTTCTTCAGTGGTTGGTTCTTGTGTAACATCCTCTCCATTAGTTCTTTCAACCATGCTTGGTTCTTATGTAACAGGCTCAAATTTCAATTGTTTTGTGGTTGTTGGTTTTAGTCTAACAATCTCTGCATACATTAATTCATCCATGCCTGGTTCTTGTGTGGTAGGAATGGTGCCTCTAGTACCTTCTTCTGATCCAAGTGAAGCTTCGACATTATCTTCTACTTTGATGACTGGTTCTTGTGTAACAATTGTATAATTGGCTCCATCTAGTTCAGAAGTGGCATCAAAAGGATCTGCTTCTTCAGGATTTTTTGTGACAGCTTTTGTATCCCCAATTTCCCCCAAATGTGGTTCTTGTGTAAAATATAAGAGGTTGAGTATAGGTGGTTACACTCTCACTAGTTCAGGACCCATCGATATTTTACTCCTTCTAGGTAAGAATGCTAGAAATTATGCACCCAATCGTTTTCTTCTTTTCGGTGTAGTCGATGTTGCAGGTTTTTCTTCCTCAACTACACATGGCTACCAATTCTCCTCTGGAGGAATTTTCTCTATATACATTACTATCCAACGATGGTTACGCAGGATGGTTGGAGCCTTGTTCATCAGCTTCCTCATGGTATTCATCTTATTATGTTTCCCCTATGATTTCTTCTACTTCACATGTCTCCCCTATGTCCATCTCACTTTGTTGTTCACCTTGCTCTGCCTTTTCCTGTTGTTCCTCCTCAGACTCTTTCTGTAGTCCCAAGAATTGTCTCCATGTCATTTGGGTCCTTCCCAAGGTATCGAGAATCAAGATATTAATTAAATAGTGTTTTTTACTTGTTGTTAAAGGATGTTTCTCACTTCTCACAGAACGTGCCATCAGTTTTAAGGACCTTAACAGGAAATATAGGATGTTCAATCGAACATTATTCCTTACATGCGATAACAATTTGAGATGATAGGAAAATATTACCTGGTAGCATCCTTCACATGTCAGGTACTTTTGGATGAATAGAGCCACGTCCTTCCATATAGAAGGTAAGGACCCCCTTGCATACCCTTTCCCTAGATGCTACAAGAGATCTCCTTCTCTGCTAAATTATTTTGTTGCATGTGCCAAGGATGACCTCCTGCAAAACCATCGCTCACCTTCTTACGAGTGGCACGTCACCTTTGTTATGATTTATTTTATTACAGAATCATCCATGTCTTTCACCATGGATTTTTCTCCAATCAGGTTCTGGGTGAATTCTAGTGTCACTTGCATATCAAAACCATGCAACCATTCGAAATATACTATCCATCCTACATCTTGAAACAACTAATAAACTACTCTATTATGTTGTAATGGATTCACATCCTCTGGCTCATGGTGCATCGTTGATACTCCCATATATGTGAGTTATGGTTGGCCCAATTGATGGCTTTGGGTGGTCTTACTGTAGTGTTGTAGCTGCAACTAGTTTCAGTCTGTGCATGCAGGGAAACACGAGAGGTGGCATAGGATTTTTGTTCAAATTTGGCAAGTTTCAGTTTGATTTTAATGGGTGCATGCACTTATGTCCATGTCCCAATTGGGAAATATGGGTATGCACACATGGCCAAAAGGTATAGGTTTGGTGTCGGCACCTCCCCCCAATAGATAGATTGGGCATCTGTGTCCACTCATGGGTAATAGTAACAACCAATCCATAAATTACAATTATTCTAAGTAATAATGAGGTGTTAAGTTGAATCATACCTTTCAGGGCCTACCATAAGTGGATGTAGATTGTGGTATGTGTGGCAGTGATGGAGATGACTTGATTTACAGTGGTGAAATAATGTCAAAGATCCTGCAGTGGTGACTTG
The DNA here is from genome assembly GCA_010110895.2 of Picea sitchensis. Classification (NCBI taxonomy): domain Eukaryota; kingdom Viridiplantae; phylum Streptophyta; class Pinopsida; order Pinales; family Pinaceae; genus Picea; species Picea sitchensis. The sequence continues at coordinate 5,780 of SNQJ01S0070007.1, forward strand.
TAATGATTCTGTATTAGTGAAAAGTAGTCGTAGCAGCTGTCAGATTGGCGGTCAACTTAGGCAAACTTTTAGCGGACAAGTGATGTGCAATAAGAAATACGAGTTATACTAGTGTAGAGGGTGCTAGAATCGTGCTTCTAGTTTTTACATGACAAACTTTTAGTCACGCTAGAACTTAAAATATGAAGAAGATAACAGAGATTGAATTTGTAATAATGTTAATACATCATGTTAGTACTTGAATAGGTTCCAACATTGTTTGTGCTGGAAGTTATACAAGTTTCAACAATTGATTATGTTGTTATTTGGACAAGTTTAGGCAATTGGTCGTGTTGTCACTTGACAAATTTCAGCAATTGATGATGTTGTTACTTGACAAGTTTCATCTTTTTGCAGAAGTTACAACAATGTTCTTGTGGAATACAAAAAGGTCATATTGTCCCAAGACTGAAAATTTGACATGAATATTTTATTTGAAACAACAAAAATGACTAGAAAAGGACTATATGTATTATTTTTATTTTTTTGTATATATATTTTTTAAATTTAAGCAATTGTCAGCCTCCAGCGAGTTGGTTTTCAACTAACACATGTCCAACTACACCCTTAAGTGGGTTTTCACAATTAGAAATTTATTTTGTTATTATTATTATTATTATTATATGGAGTTGATGGTGTGGAGGATTGTCCTTCCTCATGCAACATTTCTACGCGTAGGCTGGAGGAAACCTGCTTGATGAAAGATTCCTTCGAGGTTGGATGATGATATAATTGCAGATGGTGTCCATTGCCAAGCAAAGGGGTGTGTTCTCCATCTATGGTTATCAATTTAACAGTTATGTTGTCAAAAACTGTATCTAACTCATAACGGTCCAACCATCTAGTGTGAATTATTCCTTTAAAATATTTAAATCTGGATTCATACAAAAGTTCCCAATATCCTGGATGAAACAACTTCTTTTTTATGATCTCTTCATGCCACTTTCCACATTGTTGTTGGACAATATCGGTGTGTTGTAGTGTATCCAAATGAATTTCATCAATCTCATTAAGTTTTTCTAATCGATGCTTATATTATGTTGTTAAATCCAAACCAAAATGTACAACAGTTCTAAGTGTGTTGATTTCAAATTTGATTGGAAATATCGAACACTTACCATACACCAACTCGAATGGAGAGAATCTTGTTGTGTTTCACCAATTTTTTCTATAAGCCCATAGATCTTCTAGTAATCGGTCATCCCAATCTCTAAAATGGTTGGCCACTGTCTTTGTGAGAATATTTTCCAGTACTTTATTGGTGCTCTTGGCCTGTTTGTTTGCTTGCGGGTGGTAAGGAGAAGTGACTCGATGGAAAATATTGTATTTCTTGAGAAGTTCCTCAATCTTATTCCTTGTGAATTGTGCTCCTCCATCAGAAACTATCACCCTTGGCACCCCATACCTGACAAAAATTTCTTCAAACAGAAAATCCATAATAGCTTGCTCTATGGATTTTGAGAGAGCCCTTTCCTTTACCCACTTTGTTACATAGTATGTGCATATCATGATATAAGATTTATGATGTGATGAGTGATTGATCAGGCCCATGAAATAGAAATCCCACTTATCGAAGGGTTATATTACCAACTATGTTTGTGACAGAATCTCATCAAACTGGATGGGTTGGTCCATCCTCTAGCAGCTATCACATCCTTTGACATATTTCTTTGCATACTGAAATATAGTGGGCCAATAATAACCCATGAGCAATACTTTATGACCAATTATTTTTTCTACAAATTTCCCTCCAAAAGGGTTGTCATGGCAGGCCTTAAGAATGTATTGAATCTCATCATCTCTTACACATCTTTGAATTATCTGATCTACTCTTATGTAAAAGAGGTATTCGTCTATCCACAAAAATTTGGCACTCTATTGAATGATCGTTCATATTTCCCTTGGGGAGACATGGTGTGGAAACCTCCTTGCATCAAGGTAATTAGAAATGTCTACAAACCATGGTGTATGGGAAGACACTACAAAAAAATGTTTGTCCGGAAAGTTGTCTTCTACATGAGAGTTGTCAGTATTTTAAATAAGTATAAATAACAAATATTCTACCACATTGTCTTTCTCGGGTTTATCAACAATGGTAATGTAAAATTATTGCATTAATAATAACCATATGATAACTTGTGCACTTGTAATGGGTTTATTGGATAAATACATGATAGTCGAGTGATTTGTGTTTATGAAGATGGAATAACCAGTTATGTAGTGTCACAATTTATTAATTTCAAACACAACAACAAGGAAATCTTTTTCAGTTATCATGTAATTCAGTTTTGTTGGTGCTAGATTTTTGTCAGCATAATAGATGGCATAAGACTTCTTATCCTCCTTTTGTCCTAGTATGGCCCAACAACAGTATCATAAGTGTCTGAGGAAATGTAAAATGGGAGTGCCCAGTCTAGTCCTCATAAGACAGGACCTGTAGACACCAGTGTTTTCAGTTTTTCAAAAGCAGATTGACAATTGTTAGTCCACAAGAATTATGCATCCTTCATAAGCAATGAAAACAGAGGGGATGTTATTTTAGAATAATTTTCAATGAAGAGACAATAGTATCCAATCTTCCCCAAAAATATGCATACCTCTTTTTTTTGTTTTTGAAGGTGGCATACTCAAGATTACTTGAATTTTTGTTGGATCAACCTAGATCCCAGCAGCAAAGAGAAAATTTCCCAAGACCACTTCTTCGGTCATCATCATATAATACTTTTCTATACTCAGGGAGAGGTTAGTTTGCTTACATCATTGGAGTGTTTTCTCTAGATTAGATAGTGCTTCGTCAGAATCAATTTCATAGGGAGTAAAATCATCCATATATATTCAACACTATCATTAACCAGACCATAAAAATGCCTAATATCGCCCGCTGGAAAGTGGCAGGTGCATTACAATGTCCAAAAGGAAGGAAATGGTATGCAAATGTGCCCCAGGGGTAGGTGAAAGTCTTCTTATCCTGGTCTTCAAGAGCAATCTAGATTTTATTATATCCACTGAAATTGTCAAGGAAATAAAAATAATTCTTTCATGATGGTGTGTCTAGGACTTGGTCGATAAATGGCAAGCGGAAATGGTATTTTTGCGTAGCATTATTTAGTTCTCGATAGTCCACACAGATTCTCCATTTGCCATTTTTATTTGGGACTATAACGAGCGGTGATACCCATTCCATGTCAGATATTGGATAAATAAAATTAGCGTCCAACAGGTTCTATAATTCCTATTTAACAATGTCCCTCAGGGCGGGGTTTATCCTCCTTTGACTTTGTCAAATGGGGGTACAGTAATTTTTTATATAAATATTGTGGGTACATAGATCAAGGTGTACACCTTTCATGTCCTTGTAATCTCATGCAAAGGCTAATTTTTTTTCTTTCAGGACTTGTAATAGTTTGTCAGTCTGTATAGGGGTTAGGTTTGGATTAATGTTTAGTGTTTTACATGGTTCTATTTCAGCTGGGGTGCTATCATGAATGATTTTTGTTGGTATACCTTCTTCTTCTTCTTCTAGATTTGGTTCAGAAACTTTAGGAACATCATTGTTTACTGCAGTTTCTATTAATTGATACACTGACTGAGGAATAGAGGAGGGGTTATTGATCAAGGTATTGATAACATCGTCCTTTGTTTTGGTTTTAAAAGACAGGGCTTCTTCAATTATTAAGCCAGGCTGCACATTTTCATATTTGAGCTCAAAACCATCCCACAAAGGGTTTTCATATGTCATGCTAGGATTTTCTGGTGGGTAGAGGACCATATTTTCCATGGAAACCCCATAGGAAATTGGCATGTTCCCTATTTCGCATCTGATATAAGATTCATCCATGGTTAACCATAGTCGTCCCATAATCAAAGGATGTCCTTTTAGGAGATATTTTGTCTACGGGACTAGGAAGTCTTCTGAATATTCCCAAGAGTCCAAGGAGATATCAACATCCTCCAAGATCCCTTACAGTCGAATGGTGGATCGATCAGCCAATTCAAGAACTGTGTGGTTTGGTATAAGGTTCATATATCCTAGAAATTCCTAGGTTTCCTTAGTCCTGATATTAATGGTTGCCCCCAAATACAATAATGTATTAGGAATATTTTTCTCCTGGATCTGAACAATGATCATCGGATTCCCAGGATCATCATGTTTGAGGGGTGTGTCCTTTCCTAAGACCAAGTTATATAGTTTTCCCAACACATGGATAGTGGGTGGGTCCTTGGGTTTCCTTCCTAGTTTATTAATGCACAACTCCCGCATAGTCTTGGCATAGATTAGCACATCCCTTATTGCTTGTAACAATGGTATTTTAATGCATAGGTTCTGAAGTTCTTCCAATAGGTTAAATTCAGGTTGTGGAGGTATCTTAGCTATTTCCAGTGTTTCTAGATATGAAGGAATAACAACTTTAGTGTGATTTGGGCCAGTAACAATCACTTGTTGTGGTGTTTTCGTTACTCCTGAAGTTACAACATGTGTAGGGTTTTTATTTATTTCATGATGTTGCTCTGTTTCAGGAGGTAAGGGTTCATCCTCCAACTGTTCAATGATTATTGGTGAATTTTCTGGGAAAATTACCCTCCCATACCTAAGGTGTACATCGTTACATACAAAAGGGCCAATACCATAGGGTGGGAAGGTTGATGTTTCAACCTGTTGAACCATCTTATTTTTTGGATTCAAATTATCTTGTACAGTTAGTTGAGGTCGGATCACATGGACTTTCATTGAGGTATTCATTGGTGCATTCATAGGAAGTTGCAACTATGGTTGCATAGGAAATTGTGGAGGTAATGGTAAATGCACTTATGGTTGGGGTGCTAGAAATTGTTGTACAGGGAGAGAGGGATTTCACTGGTTTGGTGGCCAAGGGGAATTCTGGGCTAGTTGAGCCAGCCACTGTACCAAAGGTGAGGGATATTGAAATTGTTGGGGTTTCTACCAGTGAGGATTGAAAAGTTTTGGTTTTTGAGAACTATATTGAATATTTCAAGTATTGAAAAATGTAGAAGGATCATGATTCATGCATTGAGGTTGTGCCTACCATGGCTTCTTTGGAGATAGAAAGTAAGTTGGTTCAGCGTCCTCGCTAGTGCCCTGGTAGACTGCCTTTAGCCCAGGAAAATATGGGCATGATTCTGTAGGATGATCCTGATCACAAATTTACATGCTTCAACAACATTCACTGGACATTTATTTGAAGAGTGTTTTGTTCTACATTTCAGGCACCAAATGGCAAGTGCTTTTTCGGCCTCGATTTGTTTCTGTTTAGATTGAAACACATCCAAATGTGAGGATAATGTCCCAAGGATGTCATTATTAAAGTATTCCAGTAAATTTCCAATCTCTACCCGAGTTACTCCCCCATTTTCTAACTTTGTGGCTCTAGTGGGGAAGTCCATGATTCCTGGTTTGCTTCTGGGCATCCCCCTTGAACATCTTATGCATAGATCACAAATTTTATCATAACTTTCCTTAGAGATATCCCCTTTTCCCATTAAATTCAACATATCCAACCATTCATCTTGCATCCCTCTAATCAAAATTGTTTTTTAAATGTCACTACCCAAAGTGGTGTGTGAGGATCTCTACAAATTATATTGGAATTGTTCTACATAATCCTCCAAGTTCTCATCCTCTTTTTCTATCATCTTGAAGATTTATTCCCTAAGTTATCAAGATCTGCAATATCCTTGATACTTCATAAGGAATGTTTTATGCATGTCGTCCCAAGAGGTTATAGTACCACCACCAAGACCCATAAACCATCTCAGGGATACTCCCTTCAAGGTGGTAGGGAACAATTTTAGCTTCTATAAATCAACGGTATACTCATAGATCCGAAACAGTACATCAAATTTGAACAAGAAGGAATCTGGATCTTCAGTGGTGATCCCATGGAAGTTAGGGAGGGATGATAAGGAAATCCTCTGCAAAGGTGCACCTCCATGCGTATTAGAAATATGGAATTCAATTGTAGAGGTTGTATCAACCATGTTTTCCCACAAATTCCAATAGTATTCTAGGATTCTGAATTTAGGAACTACTTGTTGAGGTGAAACGGGATCCTTTATCTCTAGTGTTGTATGTTTGGCAGCACTTCCTTGATCCAAAATAGGAATTTCAAGGGTTGTTCCCTGTATTGGGATTTGGTAACATGGTGTAGGCTCTCATGTTTCTCCACATCCCTTTGCCAGATTTTGAAACCCATGTTCTAATACTATAGAGGATTCCCCTTGTGGTCATGATTATTTTCTTAACTTAGCTTCAACGGCCTCAGTGAAATTATTCTTGGGATTCTGACGATGGGTACCTACATGAGACACCACTTTTGCAGCATTGTGAGATTTTGATTATGCCTTTGAAATAATCTCATGTTTATATGTTTTCCTGCATTGATCCTTTTTTCCTTGACCTCCTCTACCTGCAGGCTTATTATTTTGGGGGGGTCTTCCTCTTCCTCTACCTCTATTCATGCATCATATATGATTTATCAGCCATGCAGTCTGTATGCTCTGGTGCAGGTGGGACAAGATTCTATTAGGGATAACCCAAAAGTTGATGATAGATGCATAGGTTCTTACCTTTTGTCTTTACTTCTCATGCCCCAGTAGTACCATAGATAATGCAGTTAATCCAACAGTAAATTATACTCTTTCACCCTTATAACCTCCCCAACAATAGTGCCAAAATGTTGGTGTTTTTAAATGTATTTTCAAAACAAGTAATAACACTCACATTAATTTTGAAACCAAGGGTCGTATTTTATTTCAAGGTTATGTGAAAAGTCTATGCAAGCAATAATTTCTTCTATAATATTGGTGATCCTAAATGATTGTGCAGTAAATGGATGGAAAACTCACTCAATTAATCCTTTTGAAGAAGACACACCTCCAAGCCATTTTATCTAAATCCTTATAAAAGTCATAAGAAAAATAAGTTTTCACTCAATCCAAACAACTCTTGAATGAAAGAACAATCCCAATTAATTCACGCAACATGCATTCAAAAGGAAATCACTTTAAATCCATATTATTCATGCTAGGAATAAATCAATTGTAAACAACCCAACAACATCCTTAACCAATCCACAAACTCCTCATGATTTTAAAGAGAATGCACCTACTATAATTTAGAAAGAAAGTCTATCTATCCAAAGAAATTCAATGTTGCACAAGCTTCAACGGAACTTTAACTAGAAGTAACAAGGATGACACAAAACCTTAATTCCTTCCAATAACCAATCAAACTCTGCAAGTATCAACCCCTACAATTAACATTAATTAATAACAAGTAACATCGTGTGGGATTAACAAATATCAATAACAAGTAACAACTTGCATAACCCAAAGATAACTACAGCAATCGAAATTATTAAATGATCTATGACAATCTACTAAACCAACAAAATAGAATTGCAGCACTTGATTAGCGAAGGGGGGCCTTCCTTCACCAATCATGGTTGATAAGATAACTCATAAATGAATGCTCAGATAACACGAATCAACATACTCATATATTATAAAAAGGATGATAAAATGAGTTATCCAGACTCTACTATACACTTTGTCCTTCTTCTCTTTTCCAACCCCCCAACTTGAGAGGGTTCTTGTGATTTTTACATCTTCATATGACAATCTTTATAATTAGAATATTCGATTCGATCAATACATAGTATAATATATGTTGCACATTTTTATTGTTATAGCTGGTGTACAAAATAAATTATTCTTGTTACAACATCAAAACCACAAGTGATTACAACAAATGGTACTTTAGTCCATTTGATGACTCATCCTTGCCATGTTGGCATATGTTCACTCCTACACTTGAGCATCGTTCGAAGACCAAATGCTCAAGTATCAACAGAATTGTAGGGGTGGCATCATCGTGGTATAAGAAGCAAAAGCGTCTAGAAGTAACAACATATCGAAAAGGGACATCCTCTAAGCTTGTAAAGAAGTAACATCATCAAATTCTTGAATGAACATAGCCTTTCATCATCCTACACGTATATGCTTCCAAACCTTATTATCAGTAAATTCAAAATCAAGTAAGAAGCCAATCAACAACCTATATTAATACTTGAATAATTCAATTCATAAGAAGGTTGTACCTTGGGTTGAAATATAAAGTCACATGAAAGATCTGTCAAAAAAGCTAAAAAGTGACTTAGAATATTGACAAAACATGGTGAATCGATGGAAAAAAGGGTACAAATCCATGGCCCAACAACAACAATGTGATTTTATTAATAATTTGAGTGTGATTACATTTTACATGGACAAGTGTACTGGCCTTTTTGCATTCCGTCTCACCATCCCAATAACCACATAGTCTCTCTCTCTCTCTCTCTCTCTCTCTCTCTCTCTCTCTCTCTCTCTCTCTCTCTCTCTCTCTCTCTCTATATATATATATATATATATATATATATATATAACTTCGGTTAATCTTTAAAGGTAATCCCCCACACATTCCATAGTGTGTGCACCCTTACTTTGATGCACAATCCATGTGCACTTATACACACACACACACACACACTATGGAATGTGTGCACCCTTACTTTGATGCACAATCCATGTGCACTTATACACACACACACACAAATCAGTCTAATGCGCACTTTAAGGTAATCCTCGTGCACACACTATGGAATGTGCACACCCTTACTTTGATGCACAATCCATGTGCACTTACTCAGGTGTGTGCAACACTATGGAATGAGCGTGCTCTTTCTTTGGAAAACAATCCTCGTGCACTACTCAGGTGTGCACAAAACTGAACCAACACTTGGTATCAACGACTCACTATCCTGAATGTTCATTTACAATTGGGGTTCGAATTAGGGACATTACATTCCCCTCCCCCTTATTTATCCACTATCCTCAATGCATTATATACACATGTACATACAAAAACTTCAAAATTATTCAAAAAGGTGTGGGTACTCTACCCGCATATAATCCTCTCACTCCCAAGTTGCATCCTCGGGATTGTACCAAGTCCATCAGACCTTTACTAGCTCCATGGCTCGATTCTGGAGCTATTTTATTTTTTGATCCAATATGCAAACTGGTCGCACTCGAAAATCGTCTTCTAGTTCCACTTGAATCGCATTCCAATCAATGACATGGTTAGCATTAGGTATGTAATTTTTGAGAAAAGATACATGGAAAAAATTATGAATACACAAGAATGCATGCAATACAAGCATATATGCAACAAGACCAATCCTCTCTAGGATTTCAAATGACCCACGGTAGTGTGCTCCTAGCTTAGAACAATTTCCCAACTTCAGGGAACTGCATCTTGCTTTTACTTTCAAGAACACATGGTCTCCCACTTTAAACTCTCAATGGGTTCTACCTTTATCTGCATATCTTTTTTTCTTGTCTTGGTTAGACTTTAAATTATTCCTTATCTTCACCATTTTCTCTTCCATTTCCCAAAGCAGACCTGGCCCAAACATTGTGTGTTTTGTTGGGTTGTTCCAACTCACTGGTGTGTTGCACTTTCTTCCATAAAGTGCCTCAAATGGGATCATCTTTAGAGATGCTTGATACCCATTGTTATAAGAAAACTCAACCAAAGGTAAATATTTTTCCCATTGCGTCATTTTTTCCATCACATACATTCTTAGCATATCTTTTATCACTTTATTTACCCTCTCTATTTTTCCATCTGACTTAGGGTGATATGTTGTGCTAAAATTCATATTTATCCTAAATCCTTTTAATAGCCCTTTCCAAAAAATCAATGTGAACTTGGGATCTCTGTCAGACACAATTGTCTTAGGTACACCATGAAACCTAGCAAATTCTCTCATGTATATATCAACAATGTTTGTTGCCTTGTGAGTTGACTTCACTGGAATAAAATGGGAAGCTTTAGTAAGCTTGTCCACCACTACCATAACAGAATCATGTTGCTTAGCAGTTCTAGGAAACTAGTAATGAAATCCATGGTCACAACTTCACACTTCCACTCAGGAATGGGAAAAGGTTGTAGCAAACCATTTGGGTGTCTTTGCTCAGCCTTGGCCTGTTGACATTCAAGGCATCTAGTAATAAAATAAACAACCTGCTTTTTCATGTTTGGACAATAGTATTGTTGTTTGACCACTGCAATTGTCTTATAATAGCCTGGGTTCCCAACATAAGGAACTTTATGCATATCTGACAATAACATATTTTTCAAATCCTAATCATTTGGCACATAAAATCTACGCATGTACATGAATATTCCATCCTCTTTTAGCTCACAACCTTCAAATTTCTATTGCAATTTACCTTGTTGTAAATTTTTCTTTATGTCCACGTAGCATTGATTTGATTTGGAAACCTATAAAATTATGTCACTCAATTCTTATTTGTAAATGCTTATGGTTGTAGCATGCATCTCATGCACCCTCCTACTGAGTGTGTCAACTACCTTGTTCTCCTTTCCTTTTATATGCTTGATATCAAATTCATACTCATTGAGGAACTCCAACCATCTACTTTGTTTGGAATTTAAACGTGGTTGTCCAAACAAATATTTCAAACCACTGTGGTTTGTCCTCAACTTGAATCTTCTTCACATGAGGTGGTGCCTCCACATCTTCAAGGCATGCACTATGGTTTCCAATTCCAAATCATGAGTAGCATAGTGTAGTTCATTCTCTTTTAATTTCCTTGATTCATAGCATACCACATTCCCATTCTGACTAAGTACTCCACCAATCCATTCCTTGCATGAATCAGTGCACACATTGAAGTCTTCATTAGGATCAACAATTTTCAAAATTGGTGCACTTGTCAACAAACTTTTCAAGTGTTTAAAACTCCTTACACAATCTGGAGTCCATCCGAATCACACACCTTTCTTTTGCAAGGATGTGATTGGGTGTGAGATCTTTGAGAAGCCTTCAATACACCTTTTGTAGTACCTTGCAAGTCCCATGAAGGACCTCACCTCTGTGACATTCCTTAGTGTTGGCCATCCTTCAATGGATTTTATCTTCTCCGAGTCCACATCTATCCCTTCCTCTGAAATGATATGACCCAAGTAATGAATCTTCCTCTGGTAGAATGAGCACTTGCTCAACTTTGCATACAACTAGTGTTCTCTCAATACTTGTAGTGCCATCCTCAAGTGTTTCTCATGTTCTTCTTTAGACTTTGAGAAAATAATCATGTCATCCAAAGATACAATGACAAACTTATTTAAGTATTCTCTGAAAATATCATTCATTAAACACATAAAGAGAGTTGGTACATTTGACAATCCAAATGGAACCACGGTGAACTCATAATGTCCATACCTCATTCTGAAACCAGTATTACTGATGTCTTATTAGTTAATTCTCACTTGGTGATATCCAGATGTGAGATCAATCTTTGAAAATATATGTGTGCCCCTCATTTGGTCAAAGAGGTCATCTATCCTTGGAAAAGGATACTTGTTCTTTATTGTTACTTTGTTCAACTGCCTAAATTCAATGCAAAGCCTCAACGTTCCATCCTTCTTATTCACAAACAATATTGGGGAACCCCAAGGTGACACACTTGGAAGTATATACCCCTTCTCAGAAGTTCCTCAAGTTGCATTTGAAATTCCTTCAGCTCTGGTGTACTCATCCTATAAAGAGTCTTGGATATGGGAGCTACTCCAGGAATCAGATTTATAGAGAAATCAATATCTCTTTTCGGTGGCAACCCCAGTATTTCTTTAAAGACATATGAAAATTATTTTAGTACTATGGAATATTCAACATTTGGCACTTTATCCTTAGGTTCCTATTCCATGTGCGCTGCAAATACTTGACATCCTTTCTTGAATCTTTTCTTCATTTGCAAGGCTAAAGCTTTTCTGATAGTTACAACTCTGGGAATTCCTTAAACTGTTCTTAAATTTCCTTCCTCATCCAAGAAAGTAAATTCCTTATTGCAACAGTCTAGAATGACATGATGTTGGTTCAACCAATCCATACCAATGACACAATCATAAGATCCCAAAGGTATGATATTCAAATCATCTTTTGCGCTCATCCCATTCATATACATTGGACATGCCTTAACCATCTCATTAATTTTCCTTTTTTCTCTTATAGCTAACTGCACCAACCAAGGTTTTCCAAGCTTGCTTCTTGGCAATTGGAATGTTTCCACCATCTTAGGATATAGATAACTATGAATAGACCCTAAATCAATCAAAATAGCAATGGGTTGGTCATTAATATTACCTTCCATTTCAATCATTTGCGAATGAAACTCAGCTTGCTTGTTATCCATGGCTACGTAGATCCTTGGTACATTTATGCCCATGTCTTCAACTGTTGCAGCTTGTTGTGCATTGTGAACAATCCTCACTTTTTCACCTATGTGAGGGAAATATATGTACATGTGGTCTCCCCCACAACCCCAACATTGAATAGGTGGTTGTCTTGGTCCTTGCCCCATTGTCTCAGTCATTTTAGGCTCCTTGGGAGTTGGTTTCTCTTGAGAAGTATTTCTAAAAAATGGTGGCTTAGTCCCCTTCTTCCTCCGTTCCATATTGCTTTTATTCTTGTCTTCCCAATCCTTTTGGAAATTTGGCCTTCCCCTTTGTTGATCATAGAGACATTTATCTCACCTTATGGTTTACTTCAATGTCTTGGGGTCATCATATTGTATCTTATCATTGATAAATGATGGCAGCGCACTCAAGTACATTTGAATTTTAGCTTGTTCATCCTTGATGAATGCAACATATTTCAGCAGTTTTAAGAATCTTCTTTCATACTCCCAAGATTGAGTTTAATGAACTCCTTCATTTTCTTGTCATATTATAGCTTGGTTAAGTATTTCTTCTAAAAATACCTTTTAAACTCTCTCCAAGTAACCTTCTTCTCATCAATGTGTTGCACTTGCATGAACAGATCCCACCACATTGATGTTTTTCCCTTTAGATAATATATGGAAATTCTCCCTTCTTCATGCACAGAGTAATTATGCAGTTGGAAGTACTTTCTCATGCCCAACATCCAAGTCTCCACTTATTCATCCTTCTTCCGCTCACCATCAAAGGTAGGAGGCTTGATCTTATCCATTTCTCCTTGTAGCTCATCCACCCCATTCCTTCTCTTATGATTTATGATAGGAGATGGAATTGAGATTTTGCGCACTTTCCTAAATGAATTATTTGGTGAGTGATGATGATTCCTATCAACAATTATTATTTTTCTTCTCTCGTCATGACACCTATGACTTCTTGACTTGCTTGAATATGTCTCCTTATCCATTTTATTTTCTATTCTATCCAATCTTTGCATCAACTTGATATTGAAGTCATTTTGATGCGCTTTGGCTTTCATAAGCCTCTCATTATCATATTTATAGCTTTGGACATATTTTTGCAGTCCCTTTATGGTTTCTACCAAGTTTATGCATTCACCCTTGCCTTCTTTATGCTCATTGGATTCTGAACTATCAATACCCATACTGAGATACAAACCCCTTAAATTCATCATCATGGTTGTAAGTTCTTTGTGCATGTTCCATGTTTTTTACTCTCTGTGTTAATTATGTCCCGATCTAATCATTGTTAATTCTACAAAATGTGAAGGCAATAAGATTTGTTAGAAGAATTCATGCGACAACTTCATGAAAACTCTGCACATTTTTGTCAAAATACTTTCTTCTAATTTCTTGGATGATTTTAAACGTCCCAATTCAAACTTTTTGGGTGAAAAATTGGACTCCTCTATCCAAAAATTTCCCATCGATTGCTCCCTTGTGGAATTCTGAGCCTTTCACAGTAAATTATGGTCATTTGGAATTCACCCAAATACCATTTTACTTTGTCTTTCTTCTTTTTGAAGCTCGTTCACGCACTAGTATTCAACACGTACCAATGGGCGATGCCAATATTTAACATATACACTGTGTATCAATATTACACATGCATCGCCAATTTTTCTCCACGTAGATCCAAATGTTAGTGTTCACACTCGTGCACCATTTTTTTATGTGCATTTCCAGTGTCACTCCCCGCAATGTCAAAATTTAGTGCGCACACTTGCGCATTCTTATTTTATGTGCATCATGGCCGCATTGTAATTCCAAATTCATCCACTTACCAGTCTGGATTTTTCCTTAAGTATATACTCGGCCCATGTAGGTTCGGTATTGAAATCGAAGATCTCATACCAATATGTAACATCCCTCATCTACCAACACTAACAAAATGCTCTGACACTAACATGTAATATCCCCAACTTATTGTTGAACAATTCCACTCCAAACATCTAGTGCACAGATTCTACACTATAACATTAATCTACGCATAAATACTTGAGGTAATGTGCATGATCCTAAGTTGGATCACACCCTCAAAAAATTTATTCTTCAGACATTAGTTATAATAGTGGAATTAACACATAATACAATTGTGCACACAATCATTCAGAGCACACAAATATTATTGTGCATGTAACCACTCTAAACACATGATTACTATTGTGCACGCAACCACTCTGATGTCACATGAATATTATGTTCTCCTTGTGCACGGACTGTTTTCTCATGTGCACAGTGAACCCATCCTCTTGTGTGTATGGATTATTCCCTACATGCATGGATTATTCTCTGCATGCATGGAAATTCTAGCCTTGCCTTGGGAACTCGTGATCATTATTACAAAATTAACTAACATGAATACTTAATAATTGTTATACTTTTCATATGTGACCACAAATACTTCATAACAACATCATGCTTACTTGTACAAACAACATCATACAGAATAACGATAATTAATTATATGCAACATCATACAATAAATAAACCCATATCATACATAGGTAAATAAGCACATAGTAAATTAGACAAGCACATAAAAACACTTATCTTTTTATAAAGAGACACCAACTGGGCATAGAGCACAGACGTTCCTCCCATCCATAGACTATGTTTCTCATAAAATTTCAGCAACAAGTCACCCTCAAGCTGGGGCTTAAACTCCACCAGGGAAAAAGGATTCCTAATGTTAGGATTAAGGTTTGATAGTCAACAGAATTGCTTAGTCCAAGGTGTCCAACTGTTGCAACTAGACTATAGTATCTCATTCCCCACATGCCTATCCCACCCCAGGAAGTGTGCCCCTTCTCTACTCAATGGTCCCTCGGTTTCCCCACTTCCCTTCCAAATCTTCAGCAACAGGCTGGACAGGAAGTCTCAGATCCTTGTAACTAATTCCCAGTGCAAGATAATGCTCACAAGCCTCACAACATGTCTCTTCGACAGCAAAGACTCTGGTTACTAGATGGAAACCCCTTTCCAATATTTTCTCTGCAGGTAAGGTGATGGTCATTCCCATCGTTCAGATGGTCCAACCCCTAAATAAAAATGAGTCCACCCCCAAAGGAATCTCTTCTCCAAAATATACTAAGGCTCAACAATATATTGCATGGTCATAATTGGACACTTGTCACCTTCAGAATTAGCTTTAGCCACTTGGTGACTCATTCCCATCCCTTAAGAACTTAGGATAAATAAATATCCATAAATTATACTTTTTCGAAAATATTAATAAAATATTCCCTTGGACTTACGCCCCCCCTCTTCCCTTTTCAGTGAATTTTATCCCTCCGTCTCTTTTTCGTCTGATTGGTGTGTGTGTAGTGATGTGATTTTATTAATAATTTGATTGTGATTACATTTTAAATGGATAAGCATACTAGCCTTTTTTCATCCTGGTGTACTGAGTCTGATGCACACTTCAAGGTAATCCCTGCGCACTATGGAATGTGTGAACCCTTCCTTTGATGTGAAATCCATGTGCACTTACTCAAGTGCATGCAACACTATGGAATGTGTGCACTCTTTATTTGGAAAACAATCCTCGCGCACTATTGAGGTGAATGCAAAACTGAACCAACACTTGGTGTCGATGGCTCACCAACCTAAATGTACATTTAGAAATGGGGTTTGGATTAGGGACATTACAACAGTGGTGTATGGTAGTGTATAGTGGGGTTTTGGGATGTTTCCCTTAGGGAGATATCCATATAGGGATTTCAGACATATCATTGAGTTTAGTTCACCCAGGATCACTGAGTGGATGGATGAGCTTCATGGAGGGAAATATTCCTCGGAGATTGATATTTGATTGGGATATCAGAAGAAAAGGGACAGAGAGCAGGATACCTGCAGGATCACTCTCAGATGTTACCTTGAGTCCTTGGTAATACCATTGGGGTTAACCAATGCACCTGACACTTTCTAGTCTTGCAGGAAGTGGTAGTGGCATCTAGTGTTATTTTCGGATGCCAGTGGTTAATTCAATATGACATGGAGGGCTCACCTAAGTCATAAGTGTTGATTAAGGTTGGTTGTCATTGATGTCAACCCTTGAAGAAATCCCCGTAGCACAAAG
>SNQJ01S0070008.1:0-18609 GCA_010110895.2 Picea sitchensis
GCAGTGAGTCAGCAGCAGCCAGAGAACAATGGTTGAGGGACATAGTCAGTTGCAGTGCACGGCATGTCAGAGTATTTAGGTGATTGTCGAAAAGCTTTTGATATAACTTGAAAGCAGACAGATAAGCTTTTGTGGGTCCAAAATCCTTTCAGTGGGAAGGTGTGATCAAAATCTGGACCAGTGGGCAAAATTTTGATCAATTTTCAAAGTGCTCGGAATGTGACGAAAACTGTGCCATTGCGTCCATCTCGTCTTCCTGATTCCGATGGTATATTTACTTTCTCAAACGGAGTTCGTATGGAGAAGATATCACAATCTGTTCGTCGATCCAAACAGGTAAATTTTTTTATGCTGACTGTACTTGTTCATACAGTCCGTACAAGACACGTGTCAAGTCCGTACAATCCGTACAGGACACATGGCAGGACCGTACAACATATGTGGCAGGGCTGTACAGGACACGTGGCGGCTCTAGGGAGTGACACGTGTCAGGCATTTTTGGACTTTTGGGCATACGGTTGACCAATTCGGAGGTGACACGTGTCACCACTGGAAGGGTGACACATGGCACGGATGACATCAGCATTTGACGTGGCAGGGTCATACCATCTGTATGGTGACATGGCAGGTGGTTGACGTGGCACATTTTCATTGGTTGATGTTGGTGAGTAGCATGTTGACACGTGTCCGTTTATGAGCGAATAGTATGAGGACACGTGGTCCAACCCGAGGGTGCCACGTGTCGCTCATTGGTTGGTTAATGGTTGATTGTATAAAATGTGGGAGTCCGCGGGGTTCGACCCCGGGACCTCTCCCCACAGCATAGAGTCTTCGTATGGAGATATCACAATCTGTCTGTCGTCGAGCCAAACAGGGAAATTTTTTATGCTGACTGTACTTGTTCATACAGTCCGTACAAGACACGTGTCAAGTCCGCAATCCGTACAGGACACATGGCAGGACCGTACAACATATGTGGTCGGTGGGCTGGTACATGACACATGGCGGCTCTAGGGAGTGACACGTGTAAGGAATTTTTGGACTTTTGGGCATACAGTTGACCAATCCGAAGGTGACACGCTCACTCGGAAGGGTGACATGCACGATGATCAGCATTTGATCGGCAGGGTCATTCATCTGTATGGCATTACGGCGTGGTTGACGGGTACATTTTCATTGGTTGATGTTATGAGGCATGTTGACACGGTCCGCTTTATGAGCTTGGTTGAGATGAGGACGGTCCAACCCGAAGTTTGGTTCGCCATTGGTTGGTTAATGGTTGATTGTATAAAATGTGGGAGTCCGCGGGGTTCGAACCCAGGACCTCCACACATATACAAAGCTTTGGCATGATCAGTCACTATTGGGCCATCGGTATCGCTTTGTTATATTTTACCCATTTCAATATATTTTAAACTTGTTTAAAGTTCTAATTGGCAATCGTCTCTATGTTGTGGATAACGCCAATGTAACATTGCTGAAGTTTTAATTCATGGTCGTTTTGAATATTGATGTGACCATATATATATGTGTGGGTTTAAAACTATATCACCGTGCTATATTATATTGCGCGGGGTTTAAAACTATGGTTTATGCCATGTTTATATTATATGCCATGTTTAAATGTGCACGCGGTTGGTGTGTGCGGTTGAATAGTTATGGCAACAATCCATGTGTTTTCGTTATTTAACCAATGGTTAATAATGCGCGCAGTTTCAAACAGTTGCACGGTTTCGGAAGTTGGCACGGTTTTAAAAACCGTTAGCCCTTTTTGCCAAAGCCCGAGGTTTTATGCCACCATGTGCCCAAAAAGTAGCTGGGTTGGGGGCTAGAGGCGCCCCAACTGTTCTATGGTTTGCACCATTGGCGGGGTTGCACCCGATGCTGGGTTTTTTACGCTATTTATTGTGTGTGAGCAAGGTTCAATGGAGAGGGGTGCGTTTTGTAGAACTAGTTCCAGGAAAGCTTGAAGGAGGGAAATGGAGGGGGCCTAACTTTCATCAAGCCACATTCAGGTGTCAGAAGCCCGGGACATTGTGGTTTTTGGATGTGCTCGATCCATTGGTGCCATTTTCACAGCCATTTGAAGACTCTTCATGCAATTGTTTCACCGTTGAAGTTTCAGCAAGTCTGTGGAACTTGAATTCCTCTTTGATGGAGGACATGGCTTGGTGAGCCTATGTTTGTTTTTGTGAATGAATAATCATTTTTGGTTGATTCGATATGCTCGAACACATTGGGACAGGTTTCAGAAGTTGTTGAGGACTTTTATTGTGTGTTTTTCCAAAGAGAAGCTCAGCAGCTTATGGTCATTATTGTAGAAGAGGTCAAGGCCGATGAGCCATGATCCGCTTTCTCAGAGTTCTATTAGTCAAGCTTTTGGGGTTTTATGTGTTTTGATATCAATGGTACAGTTTTTTTTCCATTGTAGTTGAGCAGCAGCTTGTAAAATAAATTTGGACTAATTAACTTCAGAGCCAAGTCCATTATGGAGGCTCAAGAGATGTAGCCCGGAGGGGGGAACTCCTTATCATGTTGTGATTGTTCGAGTTTGATGGTTTGTTTATTTAAGCAGTTGTTGTGTATTTATTGCAAGTACATATATAAACCATTTAAAAGAACATTTGCTCACACATATGCATTTACAATAAGAAGCACGAACTTAACACATAAGTTTATATTGCATATTCTAATACATGAAGCAAGGTCCTGTAAAGTTTATTTTAATGAAGTAGGGGTGCTTGCATAGCATAACAAGTCAGCCTTCTATTTTCAGATCATACATGAACCTTCCTCTCACACATGAAACTATATTTCTCTCTCCTCTCACACATGTGAGCTCACACATGTGGTCTTCCTCCTTAGATGAAAAAATAAAAACAAAAATTCCAAGAAACCCTAGTCCAAATTTGTGAAAGTGTAAAAAATCCCTTGCTGAAATTTCCACCCCAATATCCTTAGCAAAAGTGCTCACTCACTTATGCTAACTCCCTAATGTCACACACTAAAATATCATTTACATTTCCTCTCCTTTTATAAGAGTCTAATGGGTTAGTTTAGGAACCCCTTCTAAACTCAACATTAAATTATAATTGTTTATTCACACATGAGGGTGTGAAACCCCAACATGTGGGTGTGAAGCCCGAACACAAGCCCTCGACACTAATTCCAAGCCCCAACTCCAATACAAAAGGGTTTTCAAAAAATGAACATGCAATGTTGGTGTCAATGAATATTCTCACATGCCCAGCACCAAGGATACTGTGAGAATACTTGCACGAAGCTACAAAACATCAACACCCCCTTCAATGTAATGGGACACCATTCAATAATTCATTTATAAAATAATATATATTTTATGCCCCATGATAAATTCATATAATTACTCTAGCTCATCCTCACCAATCATCTACTTGCAAGTGTTTCTCCTCTTATGACCAACTATCTATTCCAATGTGACCAATTTCTACATGGTGGAGGCCTTGTGTCTAGAGGTGTTGGAAACCTAATCCATTTAGGGTTATGATATTTTATTGTATTATTCACTTGAACCATAATATGAATATTCAAGTGAATAATAACCATCATCATGAGTCCAAGAGACCTCTTGTAAGAATAATCAAAAGGTCAAGATAATGTAATTATATATGCATCATATCAATGAAAAATACAATCTCATGCTTATCTCCATTTGCACATTATAACAATGTTATCAGAGTGCCTAATTCTTAGGTCCTGAAATTTACTATGGTAATTGTCCATATCATTTGAGTGTCTACTCCATGCGACTCAACCTCAGACCCTCCTACACATGCTCATACTTTTATAACGCTCCTCTTAAGTTCTTGTAAACTGGACAACACCAGTTTCCCTCTTGTGAAAAACCCTAATTCATGTATTCGAGGATCTAAATGCCCTACTCATCATTCCATTCGTGTGCATGAAATATATAGGGTATGAGGCTCTTGTATTCTTAGTGAAATATTTTTATAAGTAATCCACCTCTATTATATGCATATCAAATACAAGATTCTCTAATATGGTTCCAAATTTGATTACATTCCAAATGCCACGCTCTTTCTCCTTTGAAAGGTCAATACATTTTGCATAGAATCCTCCTTCAATATTTGATATGTTGTTAATTTGATTCACAACAATGATTCCTTTAGCGATGAGTACAACCATAAGGTCCAAGGAATTCAACAATTTCAGAGATTGAATATTTTACCATGGCCATGACAAGAATTTTGAACAATAAATTGTCATTTTGAAGATTATTAAGCTGTCTTTTGCAAGTCTCCAATGTGTGTGTGTGTGTGTGTATTCCAATGTTATCCTATCTGTAAAACATCAATTTCAACCACAAGTGACATTTTCAGTTGACCAGACAAAATCGTCAAGCACTACTAGAGGTGCAACAACTTATCTTGTTTGAGTGTTTTTGCCTCCCCAATTGCACCAAGAAGGACTAATGGATGTGTTATCACACAATTTGTAGATTGGGAAAATCCCAAACCAATCCATGGAAGTATGACAACTATGGGAGTACCTACCCATTGTCACCTTATATAGATACTCCCCTCGCTTTAGTGATGACAAGTCACCACAAGGGGGGAATCGCAGTGACCATAGGGGGATTAACATGGAAAGTGACAGAATTATAAATGAATCCCCTATAGTCCAATCTTGGAGAGGAAGAAAGGTCTTAAAGAAGATTCTTGTGGAAGGGTTAATGGTTTCCAAGTGTTGTGCACCTGCAAAATAGTGTTATCCCTACTCAGAACATGACAAATAATGATAAACCAAGCCTTTAATCAATGGGGAATCAGGAAGATAAGTTTTCTATCTCATAATTATTAGTTTTTCATGGAATTTAGGTTAATCATGAAGTTCATTTCATTTTAACAATTAACCATAACCATAAATGCTGCAACAACCAAGATCACATGAAGAAGCACCATGCACAAGAACACAAGATATATCCTGGGAAACCCTTCTCAAACAAGGGAGAAAAACCCAGCCAAATCCTTTTCTATACTTTTCAAGAGAAAGAACTTTTCACCACCAATAATATCCTAGTACACAAGAGGGTGCAAAAAGCCTACAAACCCTAGCGCCTAAGAGAGGTGCACAACTTTGACCAAGAAATGTTCTTTCTAAAATTTCCAAAACTTGCAAGTGAGTGTGTGTCTATAGATGAAATATTTCATCTTACTTATATTAGACTTTGTCCTGTTAACTAAAGTATCTATTGTCACAATAGGGATGACCTCAGTTAGACATATTTATTTATTTATTATTATAATAATTAATATTAACTATCTTTTGCAATTTATCTTTAAACATAATAAGATAGGGCCGACCTATACCCTTTACACAATAACTAGGGTTACAGGTAGGTCTGACTCTTGAACAATATATAGAAAAGGATCTTATACACCCTCTAGTGCTCATCCACTAGGGGACACATCCATAGGGATGTCATAGACCTGAGTCACTGCATTACATAGATGAGATAGGTCCTCACATGTGCACTTATTCTCAACCATAGTCACGTCTGCTCTACAAATCTTCTTTCCTACTGCTACCGATAGGAGGATCATCTAGAGTCTTCACATCAACTCTGTTGTTGTTGTTCATAGGAGTCCATCACATCATCTTTTTTCTTATTATCATGATGATGTTCCCAACGCTTTTCAGGATTTCTCTAACTCAACAGATTTCTCTTACAACAGATAATCATCTGGAGTTCTTCTCTCTCACATCATGGAGGAGGCCATATACATTCCTAGCCTTTGTCTCAGGCTGGAACCATGAACCCTTTATTATGGGCTTTATCTTATGTTTGTAAGTTGAGAGTAAGACTTCACATTGCTGCTATATTCCACATCTCATAGGTTGTAGGCTGGAGGATGTCTACTATAGCTGCAAAACATTAACAATAATTGCATCATATATCAGATTTAAAAAAAAAAACAAATAATAATTTATAACAAATGCACAATTAACCATAAAAAACATCAAATAATTATTAGATGATCAAGCCCTAAACATGTAGCTAATATTCCAATACTTAAACTCAAGTTTTGATGTAAAAATTGGGCTGCAAAAATATGTTATCAATAGTATATTAGGGAATCCTTGTGGCTGTAGATTTTTTTTTCTACAATAGCAAGTTCCAGCCACTAAAATTCATAATCAAAGCACCCAAATGAAATCCCTTGACAAGAATATTAATTAGTACTAATTACTTGCAATTTTTCAGCGGTAGAAAGAGTAGTAAAAGATGATGAAAGAGTGATTTTTCAACAACCCTAATGGATGTAGCACTAGTTTATAACAACAAAGATAATTAGTTAGCTAAATTATGCCCTTAGGGCACAAGAATTCTTATACCATATAGAATCACTTCCAACTTAGACAATTGCAATATCTCAACAATTCATGTATACCAATGAAATGATTTTATATCTCCAATTAAAATTAGATTAGTGCCTTATAAATTGGTTTATGGGGTCTATTTTGTAAGAGATAGTTGTGTTACTTCTCTATGGGTATAATCATTTTTACTCCCTAGAGAAAAAAAAAACTAGCAAGGTAAATCTAGGAGGGTGTAAGCATTTTTACTCCTCCTAGCAACCTTTGCAAAAGTAGATTATCCAAGACAACGATGATAGATATTAGTGGAGGGTGTATTCCTTTATACTCCTCCAATATTTTAACAAAATTAACCTTGCAACCAATAAAGAAACAACACAAAGCATAAATTTCTTACCTATTCCAAGAATTAACAATATAAACCCTTCTTTACCAAGAATATTCCATCACAAGATAAATTACAAAGCATCCAAGAGATAGAGCCTTAACTTCCTTCACCAAAAGGCAAGTATTATCATCCAATAGAAAAAGAGAGTGATACATGCAATTTTCCCAAGTAGGGTGAAAATTTCAGCCAACACTTACGTAATTCTCAAGTGAGTTATATGTAAAATGAAAGTGACAAGTCCTTTATTTATACAAGACCTTGTAAAAAAAAAAATCCACATACTTAGGGTAAAACAAAAATTAGGGAAGAATACCTCCTCAATTTTCCCCTTTACAAATCAGAATTCAGATTTGCAAAAGAAGAAATCCCTAAATGATGATGTCATAACCTTTAGGGGTGACGTTTTGGAATAACAAGCAAGACATTGAGGTTCTTGAGGGAGATGTGGGGACTCCAAAGGCCATATATTCAGGTGCAAGAGTATTCCTTCATCAAGGTGTGCCAAGTCATCATTAAACCTTCCAACACCACCAAACCTTATCCCTCCAAGTATGACATCATACTCTAGGAAAATACATTTTGAGCCTCCAAGGCCAATCATTAAGGAAAGGGGGGGCTAGTTTCCTTCTCCAAGGTGTCCTCTCATGCCTCCAAAGGAAAAATTCATCATATAAATTGTTCCCATGTGTCTCAGGAGAAGGGGGCACATCATCCAATCTATTGAATTCAATCCCCAAATGAAGGTCCAAGTGACCTTGTCCTCTCATGATCAAACTTTCACCTGTCAAAGCCCTACAAAGACAAGCAAGTACACCCTCCAAGGGTCCACAAGTCACAATATCATGCCAAGAAAGACATATATAATAAAATAGCCACCCAAACATGTGCATCAAATCCCTCATTTTAAAAATAAACAAATTCTCAAATACCTTATACAATTTTCCAAATTTAGGTATGGGAGGGGTGTTATAATGCCCTATTGGGTGAACCAATTCCTCAAGTCAAGGATGTTCCCAAGGAGAAAAATTTCTAAGTCATGTAGTTAATGTGAGGTGGATGGGGTTAGACTTCTAGGTATGGGTTTTCATGACATACAAGGGATCGTATTGTCTCATTTATGGGAACCTTTTTTGAGGGATAGCTACATCCTTTTCCTCTCTTTTTTTAAGGAACATTTTTCCAAGCCCTTTTTTAGCGATTTATTTTGCATCTGTCACCAAGTTGAAGAAAACAAGGGGCACTAAAAAGGAAATGCATAGCCCACATATGATCTACCTTGGTTCGCATTCCTTTCCAAGTTGAAGACAATAGGGGGCACTAAAAAGGAAATGCATATCCCACAAACTCTCTACCTTTGAAAGTTTTGATTAATTAATTAATTATTTTATGGGTCCCTCATTTTTTGAGAAGTGTTTCATTTCTCTCGGGATCCCAGGGAAAGCCTTTATTGCATGATGTTTTTTCTAGGGAACCTACAAGCCTAATGGCCCCTTCTTCCCATGAAATGAGGTACATGCCCTTCTTGGTTCAATAAGCCCTAAAGCCTAAAATATGGGGAAGCGGAGGGGAAGAAGTGATGGAAGGTGGAAAGTATGAGAGGGAATGGTATGATGATCCTTCAAGGAGACCCCATGGTAGTAAAAATTTCCATAAGGGTGGCCACTTAATAGGATACCATGACACTCACCAAGGTGAAATAGGGGAAAATGTGAAATTTCCAAGAAAATGTTTTCAAAATCAAGAAAGGATACTTTGCAGCATGTTCAAATGATTCAAATATTGAAATGAATAATACCAGACTTGTTACCTCATGGAAAAAGACCCGTTGTCCTATGTGGGACAAGATGGGTGTGGTGGACATTGTTTCCATTGATCAGATAGTGATGTGTGGTATTATAAAGGCCCCTTCCTGCTCACCTGCCTCTTGGTACTCCAGGTTTTCAACCTAAGGGCCTCGAGACATCATCTGCTTAGTTATCCCTAGAAATGGGGGATAACATCTGGCTCCTACTCGGGGACATGTACTCATCGTAGAGTGCATGAGAACCTCATGTTCTCATGGTAAGACTTGTTCCTACACACACTAGAAGAAACAAAATGTTGTATATCGAGGGTGGCTCACTCACCCTTTGTCCATATGATCAAAAATCCAAAATTTCAACAAGTCTTTAAAATTAAATTTTTCATTTTTTCAAAAATTTCTAAACTAGCATGTAATATGATGAAAACAAATTATGTAAAGCGAGTATGCAATAATTCAAGTAGAGAAAAATGAAAAATGAAAAATGAGATATGATATGCAAATATAAGAAAATGCAACTAAACTATTATGAACAAGAAAATGCAAGTGCAACGGAAAGAAAATGACCTACCCACTTACCTGGGGCCTGGGCACTAAAGAAGTCAGGTTCCTTCAACATAAGGTCAGAGAAGAGACCCGTCGACCAGTAATGTCATATTTCTCCCATCCATGGCGGACTAGTATAATTTTCCTTTTTTCATACCTCTTCTTGACGATGTAAAGGCCAAGCCATAAAACATCATTTTTTTCATCATACCTGGGCTCGCCTCTCTTCTTATCCCACATGAGTGAAAGGATTACTTCACTAAAGTTAATGTAAGGTATGTTTTCCTTGATCATATATTTGATATCTTGTTCTCTCTCTTTATTGTTCCTAGATTCATCTTTCTTGAGTATTTTGATGGATCCTGGTTCTTTCCCTTAGATTTTTGCAAGATTATATTTGTATTTTCCCTTCCTCAAAAGTAGTGTATCTATGAAATCTTCTTATGCAAAAGGAAAATCCTAAGGTTCATACTCAATGATCTGTTGAGGCACATCAAGATCACAATCACTGTGATAATCAAGATGATTTAGATCCATCACATGCTTCTTGACTAATTGTTGGCTATATAAAATCTCAAATATTCCACCCCCCATGGGAATATGTGCATGAGTAAGATCCATGCTAAGGAAACCTCCAAGGGTGGCAACCCAAATTCTTGACAAAATCATGCCCCAAGTTTTCGGAACATCAATCACCACTATGTTCATAATGAGGCTGATATGAGAGAAATCATGCAAATACGCCTCGACATATTCTATGAGACCATATACTTTCACCTTCTTTGAATCAATGTCACACAAATTTCCATATGGGTGGGTTGTATTCAAACCGAGTTGTTCCATGACCTTCAAATACATCACATTTTTTGAAGCCCCATAATCCAACATGTAGTTATTCAATCGAAGACCATTCACACCCAATGAAAGATAGAAATGATGGTTTTCGTCTATTTGTTGTCCATGATACATGGTGTTCAATATTATAGGAGGATCTTCTGCCTCACATGGTACATTCAATGCCTTAAAAAATTCTCTTATTATAGATGGGATATTTCACATATCAACCACAGGCACTGACATATTCATCTTCCCCATCATGGTTGACACATCTATATTCAATTAAATTTCTTCATTGACTAGTATGGTTTTTGGGAGCAAGTTGTGCATTGATGGTGGAGGAGGTGGAGGCACTTATTTTATTGGCTAAGGTGGATCCTCTTTTTCTTGTGATGGAGGCACTAGATCTTGTGGTGGAGGAACTGGAACTCTATTTATTCTTTCATAGAATTTCTTTCTTCCTCAACTCATTTTTTTTATTCTCATCTAGTTGATTTAGTGCTTTGAGCCACCCATTTCTGGCATCCCTTTTCCTGACCTCCTCAAGTTTCTCTGGTGTAATCTACATATACTCATCATCTTAAAGAGAAAATATTGTATAAATGAAATTCATCTGGTCGGCAAAACCTTAACCTTCGTCCTTTGTCCATCTAGGGCACTCATTTTTCTGAATGTGCTTCATTACAAGGAAAGTGTATATTTTAACCTTGTACAATATTTTACTGCAAACATATTTTCAATTAAAAAATAGAAAGGATACAATGGAAAATATACACATTACACAGATATTTTTCCTCTGGAAACCCAAACCAGGAAAACCAACATATTCTATATTCATTCATTGTGATACATTGTTTACAATGCAATATACATATAGGATCCAACAACATACAAAACCCTAACCCAATGACCTAGATTAGTAAAAAAACATAATTCCTTAACCGAAAATAGAAAACCATCGGCAAAAACCATGTGCCAAAAAATTTCCCAACAATGGACATGAAAATTGAGGAGACATGAAAAACGAGGAAAAAATGATACATGTTTCTCGAGGAAAAAAAATTCTCGGGGGCGTTTCTCCCAAACACCTACGTAGGGGGGATATCACCCCCCTGCAACCCTCAAAGGTGGGGCCTATCATCCCCCCCTCAAACCCCCCTGCGCGCCTGGCGCAACGTAGTAGACACTGGAGCGAATGATAAGCCGGGTTATTCACCAGAAATATTGCACTCTGACTGTCACAATCTATCCTTACAGCTTGTTGTACCAACCCAATACCTGAACACAATATTTGTAACCATATTGCTTCCTTACTTGCATGAGTGGTTGCCATATATTCAGATTTTGTAGTTGAAAGTGCCACTATAGCCTGTATTTTTCTCATCCAATTGATTGCTCCTCCAAATAGGTTAAACACATACCCGCTTGTATATCTCCTACAATCTAGATCTCCAGCCTAGAATGCATCCACAAAGCCATGTATGTCCAACACTCTGTCCAATCCTGGTCTTCCTTGGTATCACAATCCATAGCTAGCAGTGCCACGCAAATACTTGAAAACCCTTTTTGTTGTTGTCCAATGCTCCTTCCCTGGTTTTGACATATACCTGCTCAAAAATCCCACTGCATGTGTAATGTCTGGTCTAGTACAAACCATTGCATACATCAAAATGCCAACTGCACTCACATATTGAACATGAGACATGCCCTCCTCCTCTTCCTGTGTCTTGGGACACTAATCTGCAGATAAATTTACACCAAAAAGAATAGGGACCTTGACCGATTTACATTCCTACATATTAAACCTTTGCAATATTATCTCGACATATTTTCTCTGATTTAACCAGATTTTCCTCTTTTTCCAATATATTTTAATTTCCATGCCCAAAATTAAATTTGAATCACCGAGATCCTTCATGTCAAATTTAGAGGATAACTGAGTTTTCACATCCAAGATAATATCCTTGTTGTTTCCTATCAGCAACATGTCATCCACATACAATACAAAATAAATCAAATGATCACCAATTAATTTAAAATACACACAATTATGCTCTTTGCTTCTTGTGAATCCAAGTCCCAGCATATACATATCAAATTTTTTATACCACATCCTTGGTGATTGTTTTAAACCATACAGGGAAGTTTTCAGCTTGCATACCAACTCCATCTTTCCCTTCATAGCAAAGCCTTTTGGTTGCTTCATATAGATTTCTTCTTCTAGATCCCCATGTAGGAATCTTGTCTTCACATCCATCTATTCTACTTCAAAATCAAATGCAACAAGAATAGATAAAAAAAAATATTTTAGAAGTTAACTTGGCTATAGGAGAAAAAATCTCACCAAAATCAATTCCCTCAACCTGGGAATAACCCTTTGCTACTAATTAAGCTTTGTATTTCTCCACTTTTCCTTCTACATTTAGCTTCTTTTTAAATACCCATTTTTTGCCAATGGGATTTCTCCCAATCGAAAACTGCACTAGATCTCAAGCCTCATTCTTATCCAAGGCTTCCATTTCTTCATCCATGGCCTTTTTCCATAACTTTCCATCCTATGAATCCACTGCCTCCCTGACGGTTCTAGGATCATCATCATTACTAGACAAAGAAAATTTTGAATGGAAATCATATGGAGTATACCTTTTCAATATCCTTCTTTCTCAAACTGATCTCATCAATATTGAAGTATGAGGATCTTCTTCTTCTGATTCATGTTCTTCTATAGAGTCTAATTCATCATCCTTTAAATCAAACTCTATTTTCTCTGGTTCTTCCTTACTTGGTAGGAGTTCTTGTTTAACAACACCCTTCATTTATTTAAATACCACATCTCGGTTATACACAACCTTCTTAGTTTTTGGGTTCCAAAGCTTATAACCTTTGAGACCATATTTATACCCAATAAAGATACACTTTTTAGCCTTCTTATATAGCTTACTCATGCTTTCCTTTGGAACATGAACATAGGCCTCACAGCCAAATAACTTGAGGTCCGTGAGAGAAGGTGTCTTACCATTCCATACCTCTTATGGATTCTTACCATCCAACATTGATGAGGGTGATCTGTTGACTAGGTAACATGAAATACCCACTACCTCTGCCCAGAATTCTTGCCCTAACCCATCACCACTAAGCATGCACCTTGTTTTTTCCATCAACATCCTATTCATCCTTTTTGTAACTCCATTGTATTGAGATTTATATGTAATTATTCCTTTCTATACCACAATTCTTACAAAATTATTCAAATTCATTCCCGTAGAACTCTCCACCATTATCTGTCCTCAACACCTTAATTATTTTCTCTGTTTGATTCTTAACAAGAGACCTAAACTCTTTAAACCTGTCAAATACTTCATATTTCTTCCTGAGGAAATATATCCAGG
The DNA here is from genome assembly GCA_010110895.2 of Picea sitchensis. Classification (NCBI taxonomy): domain Eukaryota; kingdom Viridiplantae; phylum Streptophyta; class Pinopsida; order Pinales; family Pinaceae; genus Picea; species Picea sitchensis. The sequence goes on from SNQJ01S0070008.1 coordinate 13,340, forward strand.
TATTCCTTGAGAAGTCATATATAAATGAGACATAATACACATATTTTCCAAATCATGGAACTGACATAGGTCCAAACACATCACTGTGAACTAGCTATAAAACTCCTTTTGTTGTTGCACAAGAGTAGGATCTTACCCGATTCTGCTTCCCATATACACAATGTTCACAGAAATCAAAATCTAGAGAGAAGTTAGACATACCTTCAACCATACCTTTATCGTGTAGTAGTCGAAGGCCCTTCTCTCTGATATGCCCTAGTCTTTAATGCCACATCATAACCTTTTCTCCAAAGACTGCAAAAGTTATTTCTTCTTCAACTCCAATATCATGAATAATGGAACTATTACATCCATCACTAATAGTGCTTCATTTCAACTTATACAGAGTTCCAAACCAAACCCCCTTCAGCAACACCATTGCTCCTCGAACCATCCTGCATGTTTCCTTTTCAAATATTGATTTTACCCCTGCATCATCCATTTTTCTTACATAAATCAATTTTTTGGCCAATCTTGGGATGTGCAAAACACCAGGTAGTATTCTAATCCTTCCATCTATGATCCTCAACTTGACTTTTCCTTGACCTATGATTCTGGTTGTCGAGTCATCACCTAGGAAATGATTACCTCCATCATACCTTTCATATTCACATAACCACTCCTTGTGGGGAGTCATATGAAAGGATGCATCTGAGTCAACCAACCATGCCTCATTATCTGCATGTGTTCTTGAAGAAGCCAAGTACACATCCCCTCCTTCTTCCTTGGAGGTATTTTATTATGTAGAAGGAGATTCTTTGGATCCCTTCTTTTTCTCAACTTTGGATATACACTACTTATTGTAGTGCCCTTGTTTTCCACATCTCTAGCATACCTTTACAAAATTTCTGGGAGACGTAGATCTTCCCTTAGACATAGATCTCCCACTTGAGGAGTTAGATCTATTTCTTTCTTGGGAGCATCCTCTTGAAAATAATGCATTTGTTCTCTGTCCTTCCATGTTCTTTCGTCTCATCTCCTCCAACAACAAGGATGAGACAACTTCATCAAACTTCAAGGAAGTTTTATTACTACCTATGGACACAACCAGACTATCCCACGAGTCTGGTAAAGATCACAATAAAATGATACACTTATCTTCATCTGAAATTTTAATATCAACAGATATTAACTGACTTACCACAATATTGAAGGCATTCAAATGCTCTTCCACCGAGTCTCCATTTCTCATCCTCAGATTATACAACTTATTTATCAAGAATATTTTATTTACTAGGGACTTAGACTGATACAAATTCCCCAACTTATCTCATAAATCTTTTGTTGTAGCTTCCTCTGACACATTCAGTAATACTAAATCTAAGAGACACAGTTGGATTGTGCTCTTTGCCCTCTGATCCAAATTTTTCTAGTCATCTGCTGAAGTTCATGTAGGTGAAGTACATGGATCCACCACAATCCATTGATCTATTTCCACCAAAAGATCTTCCACAACTCAAAAATTTTCCCATTAAACTTCTCGATCTCCATTTTCGAACTGCTCGTCATTTCTTTTCACCTAAAAAATTCAATACCACAGATCTCTCACTGTAACAAGGCTTGTCACTGTCCCAAGCCAAACCCTTGACCACAAAGGCATCCCCCTAAAGACAACAAAGTTCTGATACCAAATGCAAATTTTAACATTGTACAGTATTTTACTGCAAACATATTTTCAATAAAAGAACAGAAAAGATACAATGGAAAATATACACATTACACAAATATTTCCCCCCTGGAAACCCAAATCGGGAAAACCAACATATTCTATATTCATTCATTGTGATACATTGTTTACAATAAAATATAAATATAGGATCCAATGACATCCAAAACCCTATCCCAATTACCTGGATTAGTCAACAACCCTAATTCCTTAACCAGAAATAGAAAACCATCAGAAAAAACCATGTGTTGAAAATCGAGGCGATGTGAAAAATGAGGAAAAAATGTGACATGTTTCCTAAGGAAAAAAACATTATCGAGGCCTATAGCCCCTTTGCAACCCCCGAAGGAGGGCCTAGACCCCTCAAACCCCCTAGCATGCCCGACGCAACGTAGAAGACACTAGAGATACTCGTGCAAAGAATATAACACATATCCAACAACAAGCACCATGGAAATTATTCTGCATTGATCATTCCAATTTGATTCAATGTATTAGGATCCTTTTCCTCCTGTTGAGGCCTTGCCTTCCAACCTATGTTTGGTTTTCTGAAAACCTAAGGCCTCAGAGAAGATTGATTTATTTCCAATGTTGTCAACTTGTTCATAATCTGGTTCTGACTTTGGACAAACTGAGTATTCATCTGATCAAACTTCTGAACTAGGAGAGTGATTGGGTTTGGTGCAGTGCTTGTTGCAGTATTTGTTTTTTCTTCCACCTTGGTACAAGGAAAATGAAAAGGCTCAATCCTTGAGCTAATGAGATTTTTCTTGATCTATGTACTATATTCTTTGTCCTTTGCCAAAGTGTCAAGCGCTTTATCCTTGAGGATAAAATAAAATTGTCCTTCAAAAGCATTCATGTAGAGGACACAAATGGTTGTTGTTGACGAATGTAGATTGGCCAAGATTTGATCAGATATTTTATCAAATCTAGTATCAAACTCTTTCACTATTTCCTTTTCCTTTTCCTTGATTTTATTGAACTATTCTAATATCATTTCGTTGTCTTTCTTTGTTTACCACCTGCTTGTAAGTAATTTAGTGAAATGATCATAAGATGCCAAATGATCATTAGGTAGTCCTATGAGCCATCTATGGGAATATTCATCAAGATACATGGATATTAGACTCATCGCAACTTCTTCATGTTCCACACCTTTATTCATCAATGCCACACCTACTGCATATAGGTGGTCTTCTAGCATAACCACATTGTTTCCAGTGAATTTTGGCAACCATTTATGAGTCTCTTTGGGCATGGTATTTGGGTACCCATCTATGGATGCCAATTTCAATGGTTTGAAAATGTTTTTAGACCAAGAGTGAGCCATTTTGTTGAGGGGAAGGAAACCTGGGAATAAGGTTTTGAAAATAGGGGAGTTATGAGGAGGCCTTCTTCAGTAAACCTTAGAAGGTTTGAATCTCCCTGGGGGAAAAGATGGTGGGTTATGTGATGTTGGAGTTGCTAGATGAGATTTATGGAAGGCTCATCAAGAATGGAAATGGAAATTCCCTCAAATGGAGTCACCAAAAAAATCTATGGGTAAAGGATTTATGATCTAAAAATACCACATGAGTTATGATACCAACTTGAATCAAAATATCAATAAAACTCTAATACCAATTCAGCCTAAAAATCCTTAGATGCCAATTAATTATTAAATACACATAAACACCCAACCATATTCAGGAAATTGAATATTGATTGACTATTTGAAAAATATCATGTCAATGTCTTACGTATCCATAGGCCCATAAACTGATAAATAACTTGAAATGTAAATGAGATGACACAACAGAAAATAAAAGAACTCAAAATACATATGCCATATGTATAACAAGGAACATGGTGTGGCACATTGGTAAGGTGGGATTTGTTAATAGATTTTTTGGCTATGGAGGTCATGGGGTCAAACCCTGTTGACTCCATAAATTTTGATATTCACTAGTCAATATTGGCCAATGGGAGGCTTCCACATGGCAGCCTCGCATTGGCTCTTCAATGCCACATGTCATCACTTGATTGAACCAATTGTATGCCATTTTTCAACTGAATATTGTTCCACATGTACCTTGAACAGTCAGGTGCCAAGTAGGTGCCACATTATCATGCCACATGTCACCCTTTGGTGGTGCCACATGGCACCCCTATTTTTCCTAGTTTGACCAAACTTTGACAAACCATAAATTTTTCATACGAGCTCTATTTGACGTGCCATTTGCACTGTTGGAAATATAACGAAAATATCTATGCAATAATGTCCTTTTCACAAAATTTTGAGATGGTCTAATTTTGAGCTTTTATGGATCCCCTAGGACCTCTGTGAGCGTTCCAGATCCTCTTGGACCTCTATGGGAGTTTCTTAGATCTTCCTGTATCAGACATTCCCACTGAAGAAATTTTGGACCTCCAAAAGTATAGATATTCAACAACTTAGTGATGATAACTCTAACTCACTCTTCCATATTACTGAAATGTTCAAATCCAGTAACTTAGTGATGAAGTTCCTTCACTCTTCCATCTTGCTGATTCTTTTGGAAATAAGTCTTCATATTGGATATTCGATCTTAGGTACTAGATCAATGTACTTATGTCTGCTTCTATGGAATATGGCTTTGACTTTTGCCTCTAACACTGTAGCTAATATGATATATAGCTACGATTTTGGCTCATAAATTTCCAAACTACAAAAGTCATGTTCACTAAATATCTGCAATACCTGTATTTCAACTTCCACTCCCATTTCTTTCTATGGAAGATAGTATATCTCAACCAATGTGAAACCAAGTCGAATGTTGATCTATTCCTTTCCCATTTGGACTCTCTGTTCTGCTTGATGTGTCTGTAGAAGTCCCTGAATGAATACTCTGTACATTGTCACTTCTTCCTTGAAAAAAAAAATCTTGTAATTTTATCATCTATACTTGATTCCTTATGTTCAAGGTATACAACCATACAAACATGACATAGTATTTAAAAGGTTCTTATAACATGCACCTTTATATGCCTCTTAAAAGAGTATTAATCAAAAATCAAGTGAGAATGATTTCACCTCACTTGTCCAGTATCATTCATCCTTTCCTCTTGGATAATGAGAACCTGACTCATTGCAACCATAATGAATACTGAAACAACATTGATTACCAAGTTAACTATTCCCTTAAATTCACAAACTTCATCATTCTTTTTTGCAGTAGCCAACCATAATCCATTGATCAGTAATAAACTGAACAAAAAAATTGAATATATAGATGTGAAAGAGAATGAACCATCAACATATATTCCCTTCTTAATAGGAACAAAATCAACCAAAGGAATTGTTCTTCTTTCAACCATAAGCTTTAAATCTAGATCCTAGATACTATCATTAGCTAACATGTGCCCTATAGTGACAACTATCAAATTTTTCTTCATTTGATTAGATCTCATAATGAACTCAATCCCATCCTTGAAAATATGATACTTGTTTTGTCCCCTATAGAAAATGGCCATCATATCATACAAGTATGGACTTCCCAAAACCATCCCACAAATGTCAAGTGGAACCATGTCTAACTCTACC
>SNQJ01S0070008.1:25693-37630 GCA_010110895.2 Picea sitchensis
AATGTTGCGAGGAATAGAACCCATGGCCTCCACTTTCTATGCCACGGTTGTTAACCAACATGCCATGGATACAGGTTGTTAAAACAAACCCATAAATTTGTAATTAAATGAAGCTGCAAAATAACATATAGTCCAGAATTGGTTATGAACTATATGCCACAAATTTTAGGACTTGGTTAGAAGGGGCACCTATTTAATGGCACTCCCCACAAGGAAGAAGACACACACACAATTTGATGGAGAATTTTACCTCGTAATGCATGCCAAGGGTACAAGGCACTTTATAAGGTAACATCGTAAAGCATGTCGAGGGGTACCTTGACAGAACTTGAAGTATTTTATATCAATTTTTCACAATATTTAGCCATGAATTCAATGGTGTACTATGTTTTTGCATTTGAGTAGCAAAGTTTTTGAGTGTCTTCAAATTGTGTTTTTGTAAGTCAATATTGTAATGTAATTTTGGAATTTTGAGATGATGAACAATCATGCTATTTAAAGGGACTTTGAAGATGTAGTGATGTAGGCCAATTATATATGTATTTCGAGTTATTTTATTTTCTGTTGTTTCATCTCATTTACATTTCAAGTTATTCATCAGTTTATGGTTTTATGGATAAGTAAGACATTGACATGATATTTTGCAAATAGTCAAGTGATCTTCAACTTCCTGAATTTGGTCAGATGTTTATGTGTATTTAATAATTAATTGGCATTTAAGGATTTTTGGACTAAATCAGTATCAGAGTTTTATTGATATTTTGAATCAAATTGGTATCATAACTCGTGTGGTATTTTTAGATCATGTTGTATCAGAGTTGGTTTTACGTTTATTTGCAAGTGAATGCTTACGAGATATAAACTTAAGCTTAGTGAAGGATCATTTGAAGAGTACATTCCTCAGATTGGTTTGAGGCATGCATTTCGAAATAAATAAATGGATTCAAAAAAAGACAAGGATTCTTCTAATCCAAATCCTTTCGATACTGAAGAGGTATTGTTATTTTTTGCATTCATGGCAATGAAGTCCATGGTCGAATAAATGTACGAGGATCAAAATAATACCAAGATAACTAGTGGTAAAGGAAAAAAGAATCCACGTAACTTTGAGAAGAAATCGAAGGTTAAATAAAGGAAGAAGCATGCATGTTCTTATTGCAAGAAGAAAGGACACGATGAGGAAAAGTGTTGAAAGTTACTTCCAGAATTGAAGCCAAAGTGGGCTAAGACTAGAAAGGGTAAAAACAAGACCATGACCATGGTGCAAGATCTTGGATAGGATTATGAGGATGAAGCCAAGGTTATAGCTATGGGCATAAAAGGTAAATCATTTTTTGAAAGTTTCAGTTTGTGTACTTCTTCTTCAAAGGATAATGCAATCCCTAATGGAAGGAAAAGAAAATAACTGTTTCATTTATGGGTTATCTCAAAACACATTAAAATTGATAAACTTGTTGATAGTGATCACAAGTGAATCTTATTCCAGATAAATTTGTTCAGAAGTTGGGATAGGAAACAAGGCCTCATCCGAGACGCTATCCTTTGGGTTGCATTTGTGACAATTCTCAGGTACAGGTAACCAAGAAATGAAAGTTATAGTTCACGATCACATCCAGTTTCATCGATGAGGTAGAGTTAGACGTGGTTCCACTTGACATTTTTGGGATGGTTTTGGGAAGTCCATACTTGTATGATATGATGGCCATTTTCTATAGGGGAAAAACACGTATCATCTTTTCAAGGATAGGATTGAGTTCATTATGAGATCTAATTGAATGAAGACAAATTTGATAGTTGTCACTATAGGGCACATGTTAGCTAATGAAAGTATCTAGGATCTAGATTTACAGCTTATGGTTGAAAGCAGAACAATTCTTTTGGTTGATTTTGTTCCTATTAAGAAGGGAATATATGTTGATGGTTCATTCTCTTTCACATCTATATATATTCAATTTTGTTGTTCAGTTTATTACTGATTAATGGATTATGGTTGGCTACTGCAATAAAGAATGATGAAGTTTGTGAATTTAAGGGAATGGTTAACTTGGTAATCAATGTTGTTTCAGTATTCATTATGGTTGCAATGAGTTAGGTTCTCATTATCCAAGCGGAAATGATGAATGATACTGGACAAGTGAGGTGAAATCATTCTCACTTGATTTTTGAATAATACTCTTTTAAGAGGCATATAAAGGTGCATGCTATAAGAACCTTTTAAATACTATGTCATGTTTGTATGGTTGTATACCTTGAACATAAGGAATCAAGTATATATCATAAAATTACAAGATTTTTTTTTTCAAGGAAGAAGTGACAATGTACAGAGTATTCATTCAGGGACTTCTACAGACACATCAAGCAAAACAAAGAGTCCAAATGGGAAAGGCATAGATTAAAATTTGACTTGGTTTCACATTGGTTGAGATATACTATCTTCCATAGAAGGAAATGGGAGTGGAAGTTGAAATACAGGTATTGCAGATATTTAATGAACGTGACTTTTGTAGTTTGGAAATTTATGAGCCAAAATCGTAGCTATATATCATATTATCTACAGTGTTAGAGGCCAGAGTCAGAGCCATATTCCATAGAAATAGACAGAAGTACATTGATCTAGTACCTAAGATCGAATATCCAATATGAAGATTTATTTCCAAAAGAATCAGCAAGATGGAAGAGTGAAGGAGCTTCATCACTAAGTTACTGGATATGAACATTTCAGTAATATGAAAGAGTGAGTTAGAGTTATCATCACTAAGTTGTTGAATATCTATACTTTTGGAGGTCTAAAAGTTCTTCAGTGGGAATGTTTGATACTGGAGGATCTAAGAAACTCCCATAGAGGTCCAGGAGGATCTGGAACGCTCACAGAGGTCCCAAGGGATCCATAAAAGCTCAAAATTAGACCATCTCAAAATTTTGTGAAAAGGACATTATTGCATAGAGATTGTCATTATATTTCCAACGATGCAAATGACACGTCAAATATAGCTTGTATGCAAAAGTTATGGTTGGTCAAAGTTTGGTCAAACTAGGAAAAATAGGGGTGCCACATGGCACCACCAAAGGGTGACACGTAGCATGATAATGTGGCACCTACTTGGCACCTAACTGTTCAAGGTACATGTGGACCAATATTCAGTTGAAAAGTGGCATACAATTGGTTCAATCAAGTGATTACATGTGGCATTGAAGAGCCAATGTGAGGCTGCCACGTGGAAGCCTCCCATTGGCCAATATTGGCTAGTGAATATCAAAATTTATGGAGTCAACAGGGTTTGACCCCATGACCTCCATAGCCACCAAATGTATTAACAAATCCCACCTTACCAATGTGCCACACCATGTTCCTTGTTATGCATATGGCATATGTATTTTGAGTTCTTTTATTTTCTGTTGTGTCATCTCATTTACATTTCAAGTTATTTATCAGTTTATGGGCTTATGGATAAGTAAAACATTGACATGATATTTTTCAAATAGTCAATCAATCTTCAATTTCCTGACTATGGTCGGGTGTTTATGTGTATTTAAGAATTAATTGGCATCTAAGGATTTTTGGGCTGAATTGGTATCAGAGGTTTATTGATATTTTGATTCAAGTTGGTATCATAACTCATGTGGTATTTTTAGATCATAAAGCCTTTACCCATAGATTTTTTTGGTGACTCCATTTGAGGGAATTTTCATTTCCATCCTTGATGAGCCTTCCATAAATATCATCTAGAAACTCCACCATCACATAACCCACCATATTTTCCCCCAAGGAGATTCAAACCTTTTAAGGTTTACCGAAGAAGGCCTCCTCATAACTCCCCTATTTTCAAAAACGTATTCCCAAGTTTCCTTACCCTCAACAAAATGGCTCACTCTTGGTCTAAAAACATTTTCAAACCATTGAACATGGCATCCATAGATGGGTACCCAAATACCATTCCCAAAGAGACTCATAAATGGTTGCCAAAATTCATTGGAAACAATGTGGTTATGCTAGAATACCACCTATATGTAGTAGGTGTGGCCTTGATGAATAAAGGTGTGGAACATGAAGAAGTTGTGATGAGTCTAATATCCATGTATCTTGATGAATATTCCCATAGATGGCTCAGAGGAATACCTAATGATCATTTGGCATCTTATGATCATTTCACTAAATTACTTACAAGCAGGTGGTAAACAAAGAAAGACAACGAAATGATATTAGAATAGTTCAATAAAATCAAGGAAAAGGAAAGGAAATAGTGAAAGAGTTTGATACTAGATTTGATCAACTATCAGATCAAATCTCGGCCAATCTACGTCCATCAACAACAACCATTTGTGTCCTCTACATGAATTCTTTTGAAGGACAATTTTATTTTATCCTCAAGGATAAAGTGTCTGACACTTTGGCAAAGGACAAAGAATATAGTACATAGATCAAGAAAAATCTCATCAGCTCAAGGATTGAGCCTTTACATTTTCCTTGTACCAAGGTGGAAGAAAAAACAAATACTGCAATAAGCACTACACCAAACCCAATCACTCTCCTAGTTTAGAAGTTTGATCAGATGAATACTCAGTTTGTCCAAAGTCAGAACCAGATTATGAACAAGTTGACAACATTGGAAATAAATCAATCTTCTATGAGGCCTTAGGTTTTCAGAAAACCAAACATAGGTTGGAAGGAAAGGCCTCAACAGGAGGAAAAGGATCCTAATACATTGAATCCAATTGGAATGGTCAATGCAAAATAATTTCCATGGTGCTTGTTGTTGGATATGTGTTATATTATTTGCATCAGTATCTCTAATGTCTTCTACATTGCATTGGGAACGCTAGGGGGTTTGATGTGTCTAGGCCATCCTTCGGGGTTTGCAGAGGGGCGATAGGCCCCGATAATGTTTTTTTCCTTAGGAAACGTGTCACATTTTTGCCTCATTTTTCACGTCGCCTCGATTTTCGACACATGGTTTTTTCTGATGGTTTTCTATTTATGGTTAAGGAATTAGGGTTGTTGACTAATCCAGGTCATTGGGATAGGGTTTTGGATGTATTGGATCCTATATTTATATTTTATTGTAAACAATGTATCACAATGAATGAATATAGAATAAGTTGGTTTTCCCGATTTGGGTTTCCAAGGGGAAAATATCTGTGTAATGTGTCTATTTTCCATTGTATCTTTTATGTTCTTTTATTGAAAATATGTTTGCAGTAAAATATTGTACAATGTTAAAATTTACATTTGGTATCAGAGCTTTGTTGTCTTTAGGGGGATTCCTTTATGGTCAAGGGTTTGGCTTGGGACAATGATAAGCCTTGTTACAGTGAGAGATCTGTGGTATTGAATTTTTTAGGTGAAAAGAAATGGCGAGCAGTTCGAAAATGGAGATCGAGAAGTTTAATGGGAAAATTTTTGAGTTGTGGAAGATTTGTTGGTGGAAATAGATCAATGGATCATGGTGGATCCATGTACTTCACCTACATGAACTTTAGCAGATAAATAAGTTGTATAATCCCTAGTAAATAAAATATTCTTGATAAATAAGTTGTATAATCCGAGGATGAGAAATGGAGACTTGGTGGAAGATCATTTGAATGCCTTTAATATTGTGGTAAGTCAGTTAATATCTGTTGATATTAAAATTTCAGATGAAGATAAGTGTATCAGTTTATTGTGATCTTTACTAGACTTGTGGGATAGTCTGGTTGTGTCCATAGGTAGTAATAAAACTTCCTTGAAGTTTGATGAAGTTGTCTCATCCTTGTTGTCGGAGGAGATGAGACAGAAGAACATGGAAGGAAAGAGAACAAATGCATTATTTTCAAGAGGATGCTCCCAAGAAAGAAATATATCTAAGTACTCAAGTGGGAGATCTAAGTCTAAGGGAAGATCTAAGTCTCCCAAAATTTTTGTAAAGGTATGCTAGAGATGTGGAAAACAAGGGCACTACAAGAAGTAGTGTAGATCCAAAGTTGAGAAAAAGAAGGGATCCAAAGAATATCCTTCTACAGAAGAAAATACCTCCAAGGAAGAAGGAGGGGATGTGTACTTGGCTTCTTCAAGAACACATGCAGATAATGAGGCATGGTTGGTTGACTCAGATGCATCCTTTCATATGACTCCCCACAAGGAGTGGTTATGTGAATATGAAAGGTATGATGGAGGTAATCATTTCCTAGGTGATGACTCGACAACCAGAATCATAGGTCGAGGAAAAGTCAAGTTGAGGATCATAGATGGAAGGATTAGAATACTACCTGGTGTTTTGCACATCCCAGGATTGGCCAAAAATTTGATTTATGTAAGAAAAATGGACGATGCAGGGGTAAAATCAATATTTGAAAAGGAAACCTGCTGGATGGTTCAAGGAACAATGGTGTTGATGAAGGGGGTTTGGTTTGGAGATATGTATAAGCTACAATGAAGCACTATTAGTGATGGATGTAATAGTTCCATTATTATTGATATTGGAGTTGAAGAAGAAATAACTTTTTCAGTCTTTGGAGAAAAGGTTATGATGTGGCATCAAAGACTAGGGCATATCAGAGAGAAGGGTCTTCGACTACTACATGATAAAGGTATGGTTGAAGGTATGTCTAACTTCTCTCTGGATTTTGATTTCTGTGAACATTATGTATATGGGAAGAAGAATCGGGTAAGATTCTTCTCTTGTGAAACAACAGAAGGAGTTTTATAGCTAGTTCACAGTGATGTGTTGGGACCTATGTTGGTTCCATGATTTGGAAAATATGTGTATTATGTCTCATTTATATATGACTTCTCGAGGAATACCTGGATATATTTCCTCAGGAAGAAATATGAAGTATTTGACAGGTTTAAAGAGTTTAGTGCTCTTGTTAAGAATCAAACAGAGAAAATAATTAAGGTGTTGAGGACAGATAATGGTGGAGAGTTCTATGGGAATGAATTTGAATAATTTTGTAATAATTGCAGTATAGAAAGGCATAATTCCATATACATCTCAATAGAATGGAGTTACAGAAAGGATGAATAGGATGCTAATGGGAAAATCAAGGTGCATGCTTAGTGGTGATGGGTTAGGGCAAGAATTCTGGGCAGAGGTAGTGAGTATTTCATATTACCTAGTCAACAGATCACCCTCATCAATGTTGGATGGAAATAATCCGTAAGAGGTATGGAATGGTAAGAAACCTTCTCTTACATACCTCAAGTTATTTGGCTGTGAGGCCTATGTTCATGTTCCAAAGGAAAACATGAGTAAGCTATATAAGAAGGCTGAAAAGTGTATCTTTATTGGGTATAAAGATGGTCTCAAAGGTTATAATCTTTGGAACCCATAAACTAAGAAGGTTGTGTATAACCGAGATGTGGTATTTATATAAATGAAGGGTGTTGTTAAATAGGAAGTCCTACCAAGTAAGGAAGAACCAAAGAAAATAGAGTTTGATTTAAAGGATGATGAATCGAACTCTATAGAAGAACATGAATAAGAAAAAGAAGATCCTCATACTTCAATATTGAGGAGATCGGTTCGAGAAAGAAGGATATTGAAAAGGTATACTCCATATGATTTCAATTCAAAATTTTCTTTGTCTAGTAATGATGATGATCCTAGAACCATCAGGGAGGCAGTGGATTCATAGGATGGAAAGTTCTGGAAAAAGGCCATGGATGAAGAAATGGAAGCCTTGGATAAGAATGAGGCTTGAGATCTAGTGGAGTTTTCGACTGGGAGAAATCCCATTGGCAACAAATGGGTATTTAAAAAGAAGATAAATGTAGAAGGAAAAGTGGAGAAATACAAAGCTTAATTAGTAGCAAAGGGTTATTCCCAGGTTGAGGGAATTGATTTTGGTGAGATTTTTTCTCCTATTGCCAAGTTAACTTCTAAAAGATTTTTTTTATCTATTCTTGTTGCATTTGATTTTGAAGTAGAATAGATGGATGTGAAGACATCATTCCTACATGGGGATCTGGAAGAAGAAATCTATATGAAGCAACCAAAAGGCTTTGCTATGAAGGGAAAGAAGGAGTTGGTATGCAAGTTGAAAAATTCCCTGTATGGTTTAAAACAATCACAAAGGATGTGGTATCAAAAATTTGATATGTATATGCTGGGACTTGGCTTTACAAGAAGCAAAGAGCATAATTGTGTGTATTTTAAATTAATTGGTGATCATTTGATTTATTTTGTATTGTATGTGGATGACATGTTGTTGATAGGAAACAACAAGGAGATTATCTTGGATGTGAAAACTCAGTTATCCTCTAAATTTGACATGAAGGATATCAATGATTCAAATTTAATTTTGGGCATGGAAATTAAAATATATTGGAAAAAGAGGAAACTTTGGTTAAATCATAGAAAATATGTCGAGATAATATTGTAGAGGTTTAATATGTAGGAATGCAAACCGATCAAGGTCCCTATTCTTGTTGGTATAAATTTATCTGTAGATTAGTGTCCCAAGACACAGGAAGAGGAGGAGGGCATGTCTCATGTTCAATATGCGAGTGTAGTTGGAATTTTGATGTATGCAATGGTCTGTACTAGACCAAACATTACACATGCAATGGGAGTTTTGAGCAGGTATATGTCAAAACCAGGGAAGGAGCATTGGACAACAATAAAAAGGGTTATCAAGTATTTACGTGGCACTGCTAGCTATGGATTGTGATACCAAGGAAGACCAGGATTGGATAGAGTGTTGGAAATACATGGCTTTGTGGATGCATACTAGGCTGGAGATCTAGATTGTAGGAGATATACAAGCGCGTATGTGTTTAACCTGTTTGGAGGAGAAATCAGTTGGATGAGAAAAATACAGGTTGTAGTGGCACTTTCAACTACAAAATTTGAATATATGGCAACCACTCATGCAAGTAAGGAAGAAAGATGGTTACAAATATTCTGTTCAAGTATTGGGTTGGTACAACAAGCTATAAGGATAGATTGTGACAGTCAGAGTGCAATATTTCTGGTGAAGAACCCGACTTATCATTCGCTCTAGTGTCTACTACGTTACGCTAGGCACGTAGGGGGGTTTGAGGGGGGGATGATAGGCCCTGCCTTCGAGGGTTGTAGGGGGGTGATATCCCCCCTACGTAGGTGTTTGGGAGAAATGCCCCCGAGAATTTTTTTTCCTCGGGAAACATGTATCATTTTTTCCTCGTTTTTCATGTCTCCTCGATTTTCATGTCCATTGTTGGGAAGTTTTTTGGCACGTGGCTTTTGCCGATGGTTTTCTATTTTTGGTTAAGGAATTAGGTTTTTTGACTAATCTAGGTCATTGGGTTAGGTTTTTCGATTTCGTTGGATCCTATATGTATATTGCATTGTAAACAATGTTTTACAATGAATGAATATAGAATATGTTGGTTTTCCCAGTTTGGGTTTCCAGGGGAAAAATATCTATGTAATGTGTATATTTTCCATTGTATCCTTTCTATTTTTTAATTGAAAATATGTTTGCAGTAAAATATTGTACAAGGTTAAAATATACAGTTTCCTTGTAATGAAGCACATTCAGAAAATGAGTGCCCTAGATGGACAAAGGAAGAAGGTTCAAGTTCTGCCAACCAGATGAATTTCATTTATACAATATTTTCCCTTTAAGACGATGAGTATCTGCAGATTACACCAGAGAAACTTGAGGAGGTCAGGAAAAGGGGTGCCAGAAATGGGCGGCTCAGAGCACTAAATCAACTAGATGAGAGTAAAAAAAATGAGTTGAGGAAGAAAGAAATTCTATGAAAGAATAAATAGAGTTCCAGTTCCTCCATCACAAGAAAAAGAGGATCCACCTTAGCCAATAAAAGAAGTGCCTCCACCTCCTCCACCATCAATGCACAACCTACTCCCAAAAACCGTACTAGTCAATGAAGAAATTCAATTCAATATAGATGTGTCGACCATGATGGGGAAGATGAATATGTTAGTGCCTGTGGTTGATATGTGAAATATCCCATCTATAATAAGAGAATTTTTTAAGGCATTGAATGTACCATGTGAGGCAGAAGATCCTCCTATAATATTGAACACCATGTATCATGGACAACAAATAGATGAAAACCATCATTTCTATCTTTCATTGGGTGTGAATGGTCTTTGATTGAATAACTACATGTTGGATTATGGGGCTTCAACAAATGTGATGCATTTGAAGGTCATGGAACAACTTGGTTTGAATACAACCCACCCATATGGAAATCTGTGCGACATTAATTCAAAGAAGGTGAAAGTATATGGTCTCATAGAATATGTCGAGGTGTATTTTCATGATTTCTCTCATATCAACCTCATTATGAACATAGTGGTGATTGATGTTCCAAAAACTCGGGGCATGATTTTGTCAAGAATTTGGGTTGCCACCCTAGGAGTTTTCCTTAGCATGGATCTTACTCATGCACATATTCCCATGGGGGGTGGAATATTTGAGATTTTATATAGCCAACAGTTAGTCAAGAAGCATGTGATGGATCTAAATCATCTTGATTATCACAGTGATTTTGATCTTGATGTGCCTCAACAGATCATTGAGTATGACCCTTAGGATTTTCCTTTTTCAAAAGAAGATTTCATAGATACACTACTTTTGAGGATGGGCAAATACAAATATAATCTTGCATAAATCTAAGGGAAAGAACCAGGATCCATCAAAATACTCAAGAAAGATGAATCTAGGAACAATAAAGAGAGAGAACAAGCTATCAAATATATGGTCAAGGAAGAACCACCTTCACAACATTACATTGAAAACATACCTTACATTAACTTTAGTGAAGTAATCCTTTCACTCATGTGGGATAAGAAGAGAGGTGAGCCCAAGTATGATGAAAAAAATGATGTTTTATGGCTTGGCCTTTAAATCGTCAAGAAGAGGTCTAAAAAAAGGAAAATACTACTTGTCAGCCATGGATGGGAGAAATATGTCATTAATGGTCAATGGGTCTCTTCTCTGACCTTATGTCGAAGGAACCTGACTTCTTTAGGGCCCAGGCCCCAGGTAAGTGGGTAGGTCATTTTCTTTCCCTTGCACTTGCATTTTCTTGTTCATAATAGTTTAGTTGCATTTTCTTATATTTGCATATCATATCTCATTTTTCATTTTTCATTTTTCTCTACTTGAATTATTGCATACTCACTTTACATAATTTGTTTTCATCATATTACATGCTAGTTTAGAAATTTTTTAAAAATGAAAATTTTTATTTTAAAGACTTGTTGGAATTTTGGATTTTTTATCATATGGACAAAGGGTGAGTGAGCCACCCTCGATATACAACATTTTGTTTCTTCCAGTGTGTGTAGGAACAAGTCTTACCAGGAGAACATGAGGTTCTCATGCACCCTACGACGAGTACATGTCCCCAAGTAGGAGCTATATGTTATCCCCCATTTCTAGGGATAACTAAGAAGATGATGTCTCGAGGCCCTCAGGTTGCAAACCTGGAGTACCAAGAGGCAGGTGAGTAGGAAGGGGCCTTTATAATACCACACATCACTATCTATCAATGAAAACAACATCCACCACACCCATCTTTTCCCACATAGGACAACAGGTCTTGTTCCATGAGGTAACAAGTCTAGTATTGTTCATTTCAATATTTGAATCATTTGAACATGCTGCAAAGTATCCTTTCTTGATTTTGAAAACATTTTCTTCGAAATTTTTCATTTTTCGAGGGAGATGAAGGAATATGGAGAGAGAGAGAGGGAGAGAGAGAGAAAATTGTATAGAGAGAGATGGAGAAAGAGTGAGAGAGAGTGGGATGGAGAGATAGATATAAAGAGAGGAGGGTGGGGGGAGGAGAGAAGAGGGGATAAAGAGAGGGGATATATATGGACCAAGAGAGACAAGGAGGTAGAGAAATATAAATAGAGGGGTGGAGAGGGAAAAATATATAGATATAGGGGGAGAGAGGGGGAGGGTAATATGGGAACAAGGGAAGAGAGAGATACTAGGGTA